>JABFPJ010001042.1:0-29509 GCA_022817425.1 Gryon sp. ZL-2020 | reverse complement strand
TTTTTTTTTTTTTTTTTTTTTTTTTTTTTATTAAAAACTAGTACATTAGTCATACATCTTCGAGAAAAAAAAAAATTTTTTCAATTTATTGGAATTTCATACATGAATGCCGCATGTACATAAAATTTAACATTTAAATAATCACGTTTCATGATTATCCATAGCGCCATCTAGTTGATAGCATAACTATTTCATGTTGGTAAAGTAGCCGGAGTTTGAGTTACGCTCAAGTTTCACTTCTGCTACTCCTCCTTTCGTGTACATTTGAGATTACGTTTATTTCATATTGTTGTCATCTAACCGGTGTTGATTAATTTTTCATTTGTTTTTGACTGTAAGTAATTTGTTCATAACTGCTTATGAAAGCAATAATGTTTTAGATTACAGTCGTTATTAGAGTGCTTGTTATTTTATATATATCTTATACTACTGTCATTCTGACTGACTTCATTTCGGTCCCGGCCAACATTTTTAACTTTGTTTAATAACACTTTTCATTTTGCAAAAATCAAATTCGAAAGTTTCGCGCGCAAAGATGACGTCGCAAATTGGTTCAATAACTTATGTGTTGTCAGTGAATAGTCATTGCCAATTCATATTCCCATCGATAAAGTAGATCCGACACAGATCCCCTTAAATTTACCACCATCCTATGAACAAACATTAACACTGCCATATTGTTATGGCAAGTGCGACAACAGAGATTACTGCCCAGTACCCAATGAAATGAACAGTCAAGTCCACCAGAAAGACGACAAACTGTTTAAACTCAAACACAATTGTTCATTCGAACTGCAAATTTAAATCTTGAACAAATTGACTCTGAGTGTTGATTGAAGTGTGTTTAATGCAACAATAGCCGAGCGCATCGCCCTCGCGCGACTCCGTCGCGAACTCGGCTCGAGTGGCGTGAAGTGTTGTAATGGCGGCGGTGTGATAACATGACGTTGCATCAGATCGTATTCGACAACGTTAGAACTCGCTGTGTTCGACGGGTCAATCAAGACATGGAGGATAACTCGGATTCTCCGTCGTATTCGTCGCCGAACGTATCACAGGTCAACAATAAGCATCAGCCACCTGACAATGACAGCGCAAGTGTCAAGGAACAGAAGCCGCAGTACTCAATGCCAGGCATCCTGCACTTCATTCAACACGAGTGGGCTCGCTTCGAACTCGAGCGATCCCAATGGGAACTCGACCGAGCTGAGTTTCAGGTTCATTTTTCTTCTTTTTTTCCTCATACAATTTTCCGTTTCATCCCAAAAAAGTATCCTACAAAATGTCACAAAACATTTTCGCACTAAACCAACCGTCTCCCCCACCCCGCGCAGCCCGAACAAGCGTGTCATTTAGTTGCCTGCAAAATAACATCCCGCCGCCGTCGCTGTCAACCGTCAATCCTCCATCAACATTTACTTCCCTTTTTCATGTTCTTTCTTTCTTTTTATTCGATCTTTTTTTTACTTCTTCTTTTATCTTTCAATACGCAACTTTTTCTGCCAATGCCAATCCAAGGGTGGGGTTTTTTTCTGCAGCAACGTTTCAAATTTGCAATTTAACTTGATGGTTCTTATCGTTTCAGTTTCTGTTTTAATTTTAAAAGAATTGTTAATCAGTCAAATTAATATGTTTAAAATAAATAAGATCGCAAATTCAATGCTTTGGATAAATTAGGTTAACTTTTAACTCAACAGAATTTTTTTGTTGATTTTGTTTAATGTAAAAATCAGAAAGATGTATATTTAATAGAAATGTTATTATTTGATGCATTTCGTATTATCTTCTTAATAGGTTTTACTATGAATTATTGTATTTACTTTAACTTCCATTTGTTTGATATGCTTTCTTTCTTTTGTTGTGGGGATGAAAATGTGTACTTATTGGACACAATTATTGATTATAATACTAACATATATGTGTATATGTGTGTATACAAATACATATATTTATTAATTTGAATGTTAAATTATAATTACAAATTTAATTTTAAACTAAACAAACATTTAACGCTTTGCAGGCCAGAATAGCATTTTTACAGGGCGAAAGAAAAGGTCAAGAGAATTTAAAAAATGATCTTGTGCGACGGATAAAAATGCTGGAATACGCTCTTAAACAGGAAAGGTAATTGACCCAATATTTATTTTTCTAAACTAAATTGTTCTTTGTTTAATAAAGTAATAATAATAATATTTTTATATATTTGTTTAGGGCAAAATATCACAAATTAAAATACGGAACAGATTTGGACTGCAGCGATGAGAAACTCAAATCCGCAGGATATGACGAAAACACAACTGGCACAGATGGCGACGGCAGCGGAGGAGATGCCGAAGCTCCATTCACATCCGTTAGTAATATTAGCTGGAGACAAGGTCGTCAATTATTAAGACAGTAAGATTTATTTTTATTTATCATATCTTACGATTTACTATGTTGATTCATATATTACATATATCATATTAAAAATGGGTACCTATATGTTTATCCTAAAACAATTGATAATTATGTGAACTTGAACAAGTTCGAAATACAACGAACAAGTACGATTGACAAATCTTGAAAATTAAAAAAGCTTATTATGTTTTTAAACATTGAAAACTATCTAACAAGCTAAACGTGAAAAAAGCTGTTACTGCATTGATAGAAATAAAATGTTACTTCAACTTTGATCTTTTACTATTCATTATATTTTAACATTTGACAATAATAATTCAGTCAAATGAGATTGTAGTAGAATTTAGCTAAAAATCTGATATCAATACTTACTTCATTAAAAAAAAAAATCTTTTTCATTATAATAAATAAGATACTAATTTCGATTAGAAATTGGTTTATCATTTTTATTCGATACTTAAAATATACTTTTCGTTACTGATGTAATATTTACATTATAGTAATTTGTTTAATTAATTAAACACTTTATTCATCATCATCAGAGTAATCAGAATCCGAATAACTTGATTCGTTAGAAGAACTTGAATCCGACGAAGAACTCGAATCCGATGAAGAACTCGAATCCGAAGAAGAACTCGAATCTGACGAGGAACTCGAATCTGACGAGGAACTCGAATCTGACGAGGAACTCGATGAAGAACTACCGCTTTTATTTAAATTATCAATATCACTGATCATTACATTGTTTACAGTCATTTTTTTATCTTCCAATTGATTTTGCGTGGGAAGCTGCAACATTTGCAATTTATAATTAAAAAAGAGGAGAAAGATTTAGTGTGTTTCTGTCTGTATTTATTATTTTAAACAAATACTTACAGCTGAAGTTAATGAAGTTAATGAAGTTAATGAAAAAACTGCCAATAATATAACGACTTTCATTTTAATATGTTTTTTTATTTTATTTTTTTTTTTTTCTGATTTAATTTTAAAATATTAATCCTACAGATTTATTTTTGTTACTAAATGTTTAGCAAATGAAATTCGTTTATATACTAATTTATGTAACGTATGTGGAGAATTCATTGTTTTCTTTAATTAACAAAAACTGGTGTTTAAAGAAAACATAATTAACTACAATTTATTTCCACTTTCCTAATAAATATTTCCTTATGATTTAAATAATTTTTAGTTGTATTCATTTCGTAAGCTGAAATTAATATTAGCTTTTATTTGTAAGAGGAAACAGACTTTTAATTGTCATAAAAATATTTATTAGATTGAGATAAAAATAACTTTTTTATCGCCTTTAGTTATATTGCACATTTTATATTTTGTCTATTTTTTGAAAATGAATTGTGGCATGGATATCAAAACGAGTTTCAAAATTTATTAGATCAAATAAGTTTATATACAAAATAAATTATATATAAATAAACAAATTCCAACTACATTTATTTATAAATGATAAATACAAAGAAATATCATATAATAATGATTTAAAGTGTGAATAATTTCTGGAAATAGAACACCACATTTTAACCTTCTGATGAAGACAAATAAAATTGTCGAAACGTTAAAAGACCGATTAATTTATTAAAGTCCAACAATCCTGGCGATAATTCTACAATATTAACATCAAATAAGTTTAATTTAAAGAATACATAAATATTATTCAATATTGGTTTCCTAAATGAAGCAGTAATTCAATACGTTTTAATTTGTCTATCTTTTCATCAGACAATTATCTTAATGTGAGTTTCTCATTCATCTTCTACGAAAATATCACATTAAGAAAAAATTAGTTCCTTCTTTTAATAGTAAAAGACACTCGAATTTCTTCAATTACTTAAATCAATGAAGAAATTATTTCAAAAATCTATTGTTATTATTATTACACAGTTCATTTATTTTAGGTAAAAGTTGTAGATTAAGATCTTTTATATATGTAATAATTATATTATAAACAAACAGATAAATTATAGAATCTTAAACAGTCTTAAAGAATCGAAAAATATAACATTAAAATTTACAAAATTAGTATATTTAAAATATATATATTATATTTATAATATATCTGTTGCTCAGAGGAAAAACCAGATGTATATGAAAATCCTATATACTTACCTGATTTTTCTTCTGAGTCACAGATGTATATATATTTTTTCATATATATACAAAATATATATTTATAATTTCACGTATATCTTTCATATTATTAACATATTTATTACTTTTATTATTAATGATTGAGTTGAATTAATTGTAATATAAAAATGATTTAATTTGAAAAAAGGTATTTGCAAGAGATCGGGTACACAGACACAATAATCGATGTGCGGTCAAATCGGGTGCGCTCGCTGCTTGGACTGAATAACAACGCCGAGACCGAGGAGGCGAATCCACCGGCATTGAATGGAAACGAATCATCAAACAAACAAGTTAGCGAACAAGTTGTTCAACGGAATTTTAAATCAAATAGAAAGGTATCATTCATCTTTTAATTTCTCGTCCCACGCCATTATTTTGCGGAGACCGGTGGTTACTTTGCTTATATATATATTACAGCACACAAAATACTTTTTTCAACAAAAGCAAAAAAATATTCATTTTGTCAATCATCATCGATCATATTGCGTGGTGTAAAAAAATGTGTTCAACTTATTCTTTGATAAATATATGTACTTATATATTGATCTTGTATATATGTATATATATGTATAGATATATTAAGATCCAAAGAAATGATCTTTCTCTGAATCAACTAGGAATACAAGTTTTCATGACTTATTAATGCTGCAAATTTGTTGTCATAGATGTTTAAATTAGTAGTTAATAATGCCGAGTCTGGAGATACTAAAGGAGAAACTTTGAATGGAAACGAAACCTCTAACAAACAAGTATAACCATCTATTTATCATTTTTCAATTCTAAACGAAATGTCTTTTCCTTTTTTCGTTGTTCTTAGTTTAATCTCGTTTTTTTTACATTTTTTAATGTAAAAATTTTTGGATTTATATTTCGTTTGTGTGTGAGTGTTTTTCTTTTCTTTTTCATTTTTGTTTCTAAACAATCAATAAGTATTTGGTCAATTATATGTGGTATAAAAAGTACACACGGTCATTATTAAACGCTTTTTTGCTTGAGTTTTTCATTCATTACATTTCATTGATCGTTCATATTATCGTCTGCAAATTGTCTCACAAGGGAGATATTACATTATTTTCTCTTCATTTATAGAGACCCAAGTCTATACCTGAAGAAATGATTATTGGCACAGAAGCTGCAGTTATGGCTAGTTTTGATTTTTTAACTTATAATCCCGACATCGACATGGACGAAGAAGAAGGCGACGCTGACGAGGAATTATACGATATTGCTAACACAGAAACCAAACAAAATAAGGTGACTTTTATTAATTTATCCCTTTTTATTAGTATTTAATTTTGCATTAATAATAAGTGACAATCTTTCATTAAAAAAAGATAAAATAAATATAATATTAACACAACAATAATAAAATATAATTTTGTAGACTTCCGTTATCCCGTTAGGAGAAGATGTCGACGCTGAAGCGGAAGAAGTTTTGAATGAATTAAATCTGTTAACGGAGCATCAAGAATCTATAATAGGCGTGGAGTTGGATTCTAAAGAGTGGAGTTAGTAATATTTATTTTAAATCAATGCATTTGTACTGGTTTTACTCATTTGCATACACACAAGTTATTGGAAATTCAATTGAAAAGAAATATTTATCCATAATTGGTGCATTTTTTCAATGACGTAAACAAATATTTAACAAAGCGAACAAAGTAAAATAATTAGAAAAAAAATGAATAATGTATGTCAATGTAATTAATGTTAGAAATAAAATGTACAAAAACTTTAAGTATACAAGTGCATTATCTACTTATTAGTTGAAAATTATTGTACATTTAACCTAGTATGATGTTACACATATAAAAACAAATTAATGAACGTGAGTGTGTGTAGCTCATTTTAGTGTCTGTATTGTATTTATTTGTTTGATTAGTATTTTCGATTAATATATGGACATGCTATGTTTTAAAATGCGATTTAAATGACTTAATAAAAGCATTTAATAAAACACGAAAATATACACACAAAAATACTATCTTAGTAATATTCTTTAGTAAAATGTATTCTTTTACTAATAAACATTATGTTAAAGTTATTAATGCTTCTCTACTTCTTCTCTAAATTGGTAGGAAAATGCTTATTAATGTAATTATGCAAATTAATATTGGATTTTTTATTTAGATCACGTGTGTAGAAATTTACAGCCAGATACACGACGTCCTTTAGAAGAAGGCGACTCCTCACTGGGCTTAGGAGAATTAGCACAATTGACTGTAAACAATGATGCGGATGCAGCATATGACGTGAGTAGAAATATAATTTATAACAAAACTATCATAATTTTAAATGTCTGATTTTTACTCGTTGTATTAAATGAAACATTTAGATATGTTATATTAATGTTTCCAATGAAAATGTATCAATGATTGCTTTATAGATGGCGGCAAACACTGAAGAGACGTATAGGAAAACATGGAATGCAAAATATACTCTACGTTCACATTTCGACGGAGTCCGGTCTCTTGTCTTCCACCCCACAGATCCAGTACTCATCACCGCAAGTGACGATCACACGCTTAAATTATGGAATTTACACAAGACTGTTCCTTCCAAAAAGTAAAAGATTATAAATAATTATCTATATGTTATGTATCGGAATATACAAAACATAATTGCAATTTTTTTTATTTTAGCAAGATGCATTCAAAATTTCACAAATTAATATTTTTGCTTTTAGTTTAAATGAACATAAATAAATCAATAATCATTCAATAAATCATGAACATTGTAAAAACATGCTGTGTTCTTTTATAGATCGGCGTCCTTAGATGTTGAACCGCTATACACATTTAGGCTTCACACTGGACCGGTGTTGTGTCTAGCAATGTGTCACACTGGAAGCTGTTGCTACAGTGGTGGTCTTGATGGCAATATTCACTGTTGGACGCTACCGTCCTCGAACATAGATCCGTATGATTCGTACGATCCCAGTGTTTTGAGTCAGACATTGAGTGGACACACGGACGCTGTCTGGGGTCTCAGTATGTGTCATCCAAAATCACAATTGCTCTCAGTCAGCGCTGATGGCACGGTCAAATTATGGAACCCACAGAACAATGTTCCACTTCTGAATACGTATACATCTGAAGCTGGTATGTTAATATTAACAAATATTACACTCGAAAATCATACAAGTTTTTTATTAGCCATAAATTAAACACAATTATTATATTTTTAAGTAAATTCAATACATACAATTAAATTGAGAGTTATTGATTAAGTCAACACTCGAATGTGCCATCCGAGTATCAACTTTAATTACGAAAAAATGGTTCCAATAAATCCAGAAAAATACACAATTATGCTCTTAAAGTCTGAGAAAAAGACTTAAATGATGAATTTATTGTGTTCAGATGGCATTCCAACGTCGGTGGACTTTATACGAGACGAACCGAACAAACTTGCGGTTGCGTACGAGGGTGTTTGCGTTATTTTTGACGCTGAAACAGGTGCCCCGGTAACTCGTTTGGAGCGAAACGATACTCGGGGCGTGAATCGCGTCGTTGCCCATCCAATTCATCCAATCATCGTTGCGGCTTACGAGGATCGTCATATTCGATTTTTCGATTATCGCTCGGCGACTCTCACACATGGAATGGTCGCTCATCTTGACGCTGTAACTAGTCTGGCGGTTGATCCTCATGGATTGTATTTATTGTCTGGAAGTGAGTACTCAAATTATCATTTATATTGCATGTTGCACTGATTTTTTCCGGACATCTTAGCCTTGAGAAATGGGCTTGCAAAGATTACCTTGAGGGAAATCAAGGGACTCACTAAAGTTTCTTTAGGCTTTTCTTCTTTCTATGTCTATCTGCATTTATTGTTGTGCTTATAAAACGTACGTAAAAAGTTTCTTTCACGTACGCAAAAGACGTTTTTATGCAAAATTAATTTCAGTCATGAGTTCAAAGACACTTTGCAAAAAGACCAAAAAGAACAGTAGCTAGGGATTTTTTTTATTTATTATTAATATTATTTATGTAGGATGTTTTTAGTGCA
Organism: Gryon sp. ZL-2020; assembly: GCA_022817425.1. Classification (NCBI taxonomy): domain Eukaryota; kingdom Metazoa; phylum Arthropoda; class Insecta; order Hymenoptera; family Scelionidae; genus Gryon; species Gryon sp. ZL-2020. The sequence continues at coordinate 20,953 of JABFPJ010001042.1, read as the reverse complement.
CAAATTTCTGTTAACAATCTATTATAAACAAAATGTTATAAATACCTAAAAAATTAAATATTGTTTGAATTTGTAGGTCATGACTGCAGCATACGGTTATGGAACATGGACGTAAAGACTTGTGTGCAAGAGATCACCGCGCATCGCAAGAAATTCGACGAGAGCATTTTGGATGTTGCGTTTCATCCTTCGCGGCCGTTTATTGCGAGTGCGGGTGCTGACGCTCTGGCAAAGGTCTTCGTCTAAATGACAAAATAATATATAAAATTAAAAAACAACAAAAATGAAATGAAATTGTATAATTTGTCTTACTCGTAAAAAAAAAGAAGAAAAATCACGCAGTGAATTTTTTTGTACTCAAGTCCAACTCTTTTTATATAGTTTAACTTATACGTACACTTCCGAAAATAAGTTTATCAAATCGATGACCCGATGCTGAAAATAAGAAAAAAAAAGAAAAATCGAAAAAAAAGGACAAAAAACAAAAAAGCGAAAAAAAATAACGAAAAAAGTATATAAATAAATAAAATAAAGAAAAATGAAGCATAAAAAATTGATAAAAAAAAGTAGCGCTCCTTAGATAAATCTCAAGTCGATGAATGTTCAGATACTCATTGTAGAAAGTAACGACAATGCGATTGTGTAATCCCTTATTTTTATCCCTTGCGTTTCAATCATGTCTATCTCTATCTCTCACTGTCTCTATCTCTCTTTGAATTTTCGTTTCGTTAACCGTCTCTTCACTTGTTAGTAGATATATAAATATATATAATTGTTGGCAGAACAAAAACAAATGACAAGAGTGAACAAATAACGAAAACCACAGGGAAGGGGTGGGTGGGGGGAGAGAACAAAGAAAAAAGGGTATAATAATGAACGAAGAAGAGGAGGAGACGAGACGCTAAGAGGCAAAGCAATTTTTTTGTAGAATAAGAAAATGAAAAAGCGAAAGAGGAGGGCAAAGAGGGGGACGGGGAGAGGGGTATTCGTATATCGGAATCCCACTGCCGCATTAGCATCAAATATATTTATATTTACGTTAATTATTTATTATTATAATGTTCCCGACGGCAACTGTCGCGGCGGTGAAGAAAAATATACACAGCCATATACACACGTATATATAATACACGTACACAAAATACAACACAAAAAAATGATTGACAACAAAGAGGAAATGCAAAAAGTGTTGTTGTTTTCACTAAACAAAAAATTAACAAATAAAAGGCAAAAAAATACATACGTGACTTAGTCTACCGAAAAAATACAAAAAAAACTAACACTTTTTTTCTGTAATTTTTGTGTATTATTTCGATCGAGATGGTATATAAATGATGATGCAAATGATTGATGATAATAAAAGTATAGGTGATAATAATAAAATACCAATTCGTAAGATAATTGTAACTCTGTAGACATAATATTAATAACAATTAATTATAACTGTGTGTTTTATTGTAATATACTGTACCTAAGAAACAGATTATTATATTCTACATTGTTTTGTTTTTCTTTTCTTTTTTTTCTTCTCTTGGTTTTATTTTACATATTTTAATAATTATTTTTCGGAGAATATAGAAAACAGTTGATACTTTTATCATAAAAGTTCATCTTTTATTAGAAAATTATTAGAAATTAAACATCACATCCATTTTTTATAAAATCGCTTATAAGATCGGTCCTTCCGGATAAATAGATCACGGGTTTTTTAAAATAATATTTTTCAAATATTTTGTAATACAAAATTAGAACATTTATGATAAAAACGTCAATCGTTTGCCATATTATCCATATATTATCATAACTTTTAATATGAAAACATTTTTTGTAATTATATATGAAAAGTTTTTGTTTATTTAACTATTTGTTTTTATTTGATTAATTGTAAAATTAAAAAAGAATAAAAACTCATTTTCTGTAATAAGAAATAATCTATAAATTATTTTCACTACATTTTATGGATTTTATTCGTTATATAATTTTATGTTTAATTTATATAAAAAAAGAAATCAGTTATAATTTAACATATTAATAATAAAATAATATAAAGAAAAAGCTCTACTGAGTTTTAATAAACTTGTGAACATTTTTATAATTAATTCGTTTTAATTAATATATGTACATATGTAACTTGATTATAATAATAATATATTTATGTTCAATTTGATGTAGTGTAAATGCATTCCGAGATTTTAATATAATCTAATTGTACTTTCTTATTTATGTCGAAACTTTTTGTTCTTATTCAACATATTTGCTATCAGTCTTTGAAGTCAGGATTGTTTCCATTTTCCTGAAAAAGCACAAATTATATTATTTATTAAAATAAGAGAAATTGTCTTATTTTTAAATAAGTACATCGCTAATTCATTACCTATGTCAGGATTTGGATACTTTTTCTTTGAACTTTTCTTAAAAGCAACTCCATCGGGATTTGACATTGTTGAATTTGAATTATTGACATTCATTTTTGTCGTTAAACCACTTGATTCTACTTCTCCTTGCAACACATAATTACATAATTTTCTTAACAAAAATAATCTCTCTTCTTTAACTAAAACTAAATTCTCTTGCATTTGTGAAACCTGATCGCATAAAGCAGCATTTTCCTGAAAAACACAAACAATTTCCAATATTTTTCTTGTTTAATAATTTAATTATTTATACATTAATAAATTAAATGTTTATAAACAAAATATACTTACTATTACTGTATCCTTAATAATTCGTTTTAGTTTTTTATACTTTTTCTTATATTTTAAATTTTGTTGCATTTCTAAATTTTTGTGATAATTACTGTAATAATTGTCACATTTGCCAGCCATTGTTTTTTAATTATTTATTTTTTCTAAAGAAAATAATTTTTTTATAGTAAATAAAAGAAGTTATACAACAAAATAATGTTGATAAATTCCAAACAACACCTTGTACAATAATTGGCACACAATACAAAATGTATATATAACTCAGGTCAAATAATTGTTTATCTTTTTTTATGATATTTTGATACACTTTATTGTAGATGAGAGGTTATATTTTGTTGTTATATATTTCGTTAACATAGTCTCACATCACAGACTCAGTAGGATTATTTTAAGGAGGGATGTGTGAAGGATTTTGCGTCGATCGTCGATAATATCGACGGAACGTCAAAATTAAAAAATGGCGTACAATTATTTTTGGCACGAATTTTAAAAAGAATCACGCTTTTTAATATAAGCAAAAACTAATCAGCATACAAAAATAATTTTTAATATTTAAATAATATTGTATTTCAATGTTATTTTGTTAATAATACATAATAAACTTTCTTCACATTTAATATTTATTTTTATAAATTTTGAATAAATAAATTAATTCATAATTCATTTAATATTTATAAATATATTTAAAGAATAATTTCCTTCAAATTAATATTGTGTAATACATTTTGTAATACATTTTGCAATAATAAAAGTTAAAGTTTATTTAATAAGAATAATTAAAATTATTCCCAAATAAAAATATTTTTATAATTTATGATACTGCAAAATAAAACGAAACTGAAAGGAATATTTAAAAATAATGTTCTCAATGATTCATTATTATTCATATTTTTTAATATAAAATAATAATGTCAACGAATATAAAAGATTAAATAAGTCATTTTTAAATAAATATTTATACTTGCAAATATATATGACATTTACAATTATTTCTTGTTTAATCAATTAGCTAAACAAAAAAACTTCTGCATAATGATTGTCAATACATTATATTTTTTTTTCTTTTTTTTATTAAATAATATCTTTACATGTTGTGACATATGTGTCGTTATGGTTACGATATTAAAAAGCATTATAGTTCTTCTTCATGTCTCTGCAGGTATCATTGATTTGCATCCATACACTACGCTCAAACATACACCTTTGGCACTGTCTTTCCGGTCTTCGTCGGAAGTTCCGAAAGTAGTCTCAGCTCAATACCAAAATCATTTTGATTGTTTCATTTTTCTCGTCAATACAATTTTGTATTATTGCAATAAACTTTTTCTTTCTTTTCTTGTGAATTTGTCTGAACAATTTGTGAAACTGTATTTTACATTATATAAAAAACGGTAAGTTATATATAATAGTACATTATGTATCAAGGGCGGAACAACAGTGATTATAGCCGAGTATTACAACTTTGTGCGAGGCAGCATTAATCGCTATTCCGCCCTCAATATATACAGTATTTTACACTACAAATGCAATATAGGTACTTCATTATTGTTGAGAGGTCTGTAAGTTATAGCTTTAGGGCGATAAGTAGTTTCTTACCGCCATAGGGTTATAATGAGCTACTTACCAAGATCGCATTCGAGGATAATAATGAAATACTTATCGTGCATGTGTAAATATTGAAAAACACAATTTATAAAATGAATTATTATTTATTTTTATTTATATTTTTTAGTCTACTTTTTTAATTTCTCTTTAATAATAATTTAATTTATTTTTCATATACAATGTACGTCACGCGTTCCGAGTATTTTCCCGGTTTTCCTTCTTTCCTTCTTTTAATAAGGTACGTATTTGCTGGAATTTTTAGTTGAATTTCCTCTTTGTTACTTTTCTTTTTTTTCTTCATTTGTCCGTTAAATCATTTCATTGATCAAGGACATTTAAGTGTTGAAATCGTAATTTTAATTGCAGATACAAATTTTTTTCAAATGAAATTAAAAAAGAAAATAAACTTAAATCTAAAAGTAGTAATCGTTGATGAATGAAATTTAACTTTTCCATTCATAGTTTGAAATGAATTTTATTAGAAAGTAATTTTGCAAATTACTTGCTAAAGTTTTGATTATTACCCTTTTTGTGCAGATATGTTTGTTAAAAACTTTACTCGAAGTGGCTTTTATAATTATCAGATGTCATAAATAGATTAGAATAAAGTTGCGTGTGAAAAAAGACAGAAAAGAAAACATTTTGTCAAGCAAAGCGAGTCAACTTTGGCAGATCGAGGACATCGAATACATGTTTCTTATCATAATAATTTCACGATTATATAGTATGTATGTAACTGTGGACATGGTGACTTTAACTCATACACACACCTTTCATTGATCATTAAAATTGTATGATCTCTAAATCAACAACTTTATAATATTTCTAATGCATGCATAGTTTCTGTAATCGAAATATGTAATATATTATTTATATATCGAAATATATAATATATTCATTGAGACTTATTGTTCAATACGTTTTTAATACAGAAATGACAAATTCTGTATTGAATTTATTTAATGTGAATCAATATGATTTCGATCATCAGGTTTATTTTATATAAAAACGAGTATGCGGAAACTTTTTTGCTATCTGATGAAGACTTTTAGTCAGCAGTTGTTATCAATCATTTTTTAAATGAGATCGTATTTTTAAACACTTTTAATTTTTACGCAAGAAATTCTGATAATATAGTAATTAGCAATAAGCAAATGATATTTTATTTTATTTTATTTTTGTTCAAAATTAAATTTAATTTTAAAAAATTGAAAACTTTGTTTGATTATTTCCAAAATGAAAAAGATTATAGGAGGATGAAGTTCGCTGAATGACACGATTTGCCAATTTCAGAACTGTCATAGATTACTCCGGCTCTGTGATTGGTTGAATTTAGGCAAAATTTGAGAATTGGTTGAATTTTGACAGCAATTTGACAGCAAATAGATATACATTAACTAAATATATATAATTTTATTTTAATATATGTGAAATATTGAGCTTAAAGTGAAAAATTGAGCTTAAAAATATATAAATAACCAAAATCTTAATCTCATATTTATGAATTTTCATTAAAATGAAATAATACATTTAAATCTGTAATAGCCTCATATTTACTGTGTTGTAGAATTTAATCGACTATCAGTCGAAAATGTAAAAATTGCCAACGATTAAATTAATTAAATAAACTTTTAATCACATTTTTCAACTCAAAATTAATTTAACATAAATTTAACATAAAATAAAGTTTAAAAAATAAATGTTAAAAAATCTGGCGTGGTTAAATGTATGAAGACTAATGGATGTTTAATAGTCATTTCAAACGTCACATATGCGTTTATTTGACGCAAATCGATCTACAACTTTCTCTGTGTAGCTATATTTTCGGTTCAGTTCCTTTATTTTTTGTATTTTTAATTCATTTATTCATTAGTTAGTTGTCTTTTTACAGTTACTCCGTTGAAAAGTATCTGATAGTTCACATATGTATTTACGAACGGAATACCCGTTTTTATTTGGATGAATTGGGATTAACAGAAAGAAAGATCTATTTTAACTTCTCTATTAGTATTTCTGCGGTATTTGACAGTGGTTTCTATATGATTCTATAAGAATTTATTAACTGCGGGTTAAATCATTCAAAGGCTTAATAATTTGAACTTTTCTTCCGTGTATATATTCTGTATTTAATTTTAATATATATCATTATCATTTATAATATAATTGATACAAGTTAAACTATATTTTATAACGGTACATTTTAATGAAAAACATTTTTAATTTAAAAAATATCTGTCAAACATAACTGAAATTTGTCATTTGATACATGCACGATTCGATATATACACATAGGGAAATTTTTTGGAATAATTACTATAGTTTACAGCAACGAGGACACACCAAGCATATTTTTAAATTTATTCCTGCAACTATGAGAAAATTACTTCAATAAACTAACGGATACTTTTGAGGTTCTTATAATAAAATATATAATATTAATTTATATATTATATAATATAATATAATATAATATAATATAAGTAATAGAAAATACGTTAACTTTTTCCTATAGTTGCAGGAATTAAGCTGAAAACATGCTTGATGTGTCCTCGTTGCTGTAAACTATAGTAATTATTCCAAAAAATTTCTCTGTGTGTATCTGTTATCCTGTTTTAATTTTTATGAAACGATCAATCATATTTCCAAGATAGCAACCACAGTTTTATTACGATTAGCAGCTAAATTAACTATTCCACTAACTTTATTAAAATGGATTAAAAATAAAAGAATAAACTTATCGGCGAAAGAACTCAAAATATCAAACAGATATTTAAATTGCAGACTTCTTTCACATGAACAGTAATTATTTATTTATTTTTTTATTATTATATTAAATATTTATAACAATGATTAATTTGAAACTTTAAAAATGTAAATACTGCATGTTTCCGCGATTGTAAACTTATATTTTATTAGTTTTTAATTTGCTTCGTTCGTCCTCGACGATGCAATTCTTTATTATTTATTTGCAAACTTTTTTTTCGCATGTACCGAAGCTTATAATAATTTCGATCGATGGAATTCATTTAACATCATTTGAACTTCATTCAGTGGAATTTATTTTCTCGTTAAGCAGAGAGAAAGAAAGTTCAATATTTAAAAAATTTTTTTTACATTTATTCCTATGGAAAATTAAATCTTATTCACATATATTTTAAATAATTAAATTTTTACATTTTTGGATAAAAGGTACACATAATTTGCCTTAAAAAAATTAGTTTTTATGTAATAAAAGAAATTAATAATACAAATCACTAATATTATGCTAATTTAAGATTTTTAATTATATATTCTTACACTTTAAAGTATACTCAAAAGATAAAATAATGATTACATTAATGGGACATTCAATTAAATAATGACGAATTTCTAAAAAATCTCGTTACTTATCTTGTAAACTTATTTTTCATATTATCCGATATTAAAACTGTTCCCAGTATCTTAATTTTCATTCAATTTTCATTTTCGTTTACACGTTTTGTTAAGTAATGTATAAAGAATAAATTGTACTGACCGAATTTAGATATGACATTTTTTTCGTAAAGTTGTTAAGAAACAAATTTAAAAAAGCGATAAAAAACGCTTAAAAGTTCTAGTTTTTTACATGCTTTACGTTAATGAACTTTATGCACCTTGGGAGCGGACAAAAGTGGAACTAACCATGCCCTAGGGCGGTAAAAATGCTCTCGGGCTACGCCCTCGAGGATTTTACCGCCCTCGGGCGGTAAGTTCCACTTTACCGCCCGCTCCCTCGGTCCATAAAATAGCGTACCAGCGTCGGGCGCAGTGGCGCCCTCAGCAGTAATATACTATTGTTATTTTAAATCGAATCGAAATTTTGTTAGTACAACTTTTGTATTACGAAATTCTGCATTCTTTGCAATAAAGAAAATAAAAATCAGTTGAAAAATGCTGTTCCGGGAACATTTTGAAAATTACCCTTTTTACAACATTAATTTTTAATTAAATAAATTTAAATAAATTTTAAGTATTAATTATAAAGAGGATAGATTTGGTGTAATTCCTCTTTAATTTTTTTATTTGAGTTAAATTTCCCCTTAAAAAAAGATTTTTGTAGAATTTGTAAATTATATATATACACATACACTTCACCGATAAAACTATTTTTTTAGTTTAAATATAATAATTATATTAAATATATTAATTACAAAATACCAAACTATACATTTGAAAAAAATCTTCAAACGATTGAAATAATGTAAAACATTATAGAAAAGGAAGAAAAGTTTCTTGTACAAAGTAGTTCAAGGGTATTTTGTTTTGTCATGAAATATGCATCCCGTGAATATAATCGAGCAGCGTTTCAATAGAGATTAGAGTTTCAATTGTTATCATAGGTAATTGATGTATGTTCGGTAAGAGACTTCCAGTTAAAAGGCAAAAATATGTGTGTATATATGTGATAAATAATTTTTGTGTCGATAAATTGTTGATGTCATTTAGTGATCTGAGTCATGATGGCGTAATCGGTGACGTTTGATTACAGAGTGTGATGTTCTTCAGACCGCAAACCGCCACCACTAGGCAGCAGACTGAGATGAGACAGAAGGCCCAACGGGCCATTAGTACGACTAAAGAATCCATGGAGAAACTAAGACTATTGTTGTTAGCGCGAGGAGCGAGTGGCATTCTTGGTTTAGGAAGGTAAATACATTGTATACACTATTTAGTATTTATATAACTTATATAGAGTTTGAGTGAGAATGTTTGGTATTATTATTGCTTTATTTCGGGTATTGTTATCATATTTTTTAGATAATTCTGTCATTGAGTTATGTTTTTAATATTGTACTTATTAATTCATATGTATATTCATATATTCTACTTTTTATATAAAACTTTTATATTTATACTACATTATTATAAATCTGTTTATTTTGTTTACTTTTCGGCCAAAAGGAATTATTTTGATTTATACATTTTTTTATCTTAACTCTTAAAAAAATCTTTCATATATAATTCAATTTTCGAAGATTTTGCAAACGAAATACTAATTTAAATATATGTTTTTGATTTTTTTATTTTGGATTTGTTATTTATTAATAATTATAGAATTATTATGGAATATGGATACTATATAATATGATTTGTATAATTCGTATAATTATACAAATAAATGAAACATGATAAGAGTCATTTTAGTTGAATGACTCTTATCGAAATGTGTTTAAATCTATAATTTTTATAATTATGGCAAAAAAATAATTATGGAAAATATATATATTTTAGAGTATTCCGTCGTATGGACGAAGATGGAAACAAACAACTGAATTTAGAGGAATTCATTTTGGGTTTAAATGAATCTGATTTGTCAATTACGAAGGAAGAAGCTGAGGAAATATTTGAAAAAATTGACACCGATAATAATGGAGGAATAAGCATTGATGAATTTTTAGTTGCTATTCGAGTAAATTAACACATTATTACGTATACCTTTTTAATTCAAGTAATTGGTTTGAAGTTTATATTGTTTAATATATCATTTATGCTTGATTAACAGCCTCCAATGGCCGAGTGTCGGCAACATCTAGTCGAGCAAGCTTTCCAAAAACTTGACACAGATTCTGACGGTGTAATTACGACAGACGATTTACGCGGCGTTTACAATGTTAAATGTCATCCACGTTATATTAGCGGTGAAGAGTCAGAAGAGAGCATTTTAAATAAATTTTTGGCCAATTTTGAACAAGGCGCTACATTGGATGGACGTGTTTGTATCAACAAATTTATATATATACGTATATATTTACTTCAATTAAAGCAACAGTTGGATTTTTGTTGAAGACTGTTGCTTTGCACGATATTCAATGTTGTATAATAAAATGTTATTTTTTTAGGTGACTATGGATGAATTCATGAACTATTATAGTGTTGTTAGTGCAAGTATCGATAATGATGCTTATTTCGATTTGATGATGCGAAATGCATATAAAATGTGAAAATGAAGATTATGTGGAGATGAAAAAGATTAATTGAATTTAAGTTTTTACATTTTATTTTGTAATCTCTTATATGGGAAAAAGGCATTAAGATTTCTGAAAATAAAGCTGAAACAGTCTGGATGTTAATATAAAATTGAAACTTTTGGTACGATTTAAATAATTGTTTAAAAGTAAAAAAAATACATTTTTATATTTTTTATTTTATGATAAAATTTACATGTTTACTTGTTGGACGAATATTTAATTTCTTCAACAGTGTTTCAATTTTACAGAAGTTAATATTTTTGATGAAAAGAATATATCTTCAAAAAATCTGGAAATTGAGAATTTTCATATATATTTTGAATATTTTATAAAAGTATTAAGTTCTTTTTACAATGAGACTAACTTAAACTTTTTCAGACTTATTTTCAAAAATTATCAGCATTTTTGCCCAGAAGGGATGATATAAAATGCATTACCATAAGTGCCTTTCGAAGAATATTAAAAGATTAGTACAACTTTATAATAAAATGAAAATTTAAAATCAGTATTTTAAATGAATAGCAGAATAATGAACATGGAAATATAATATATGATTATAAATAAATTAATAAGATTTTTATATATATACACACGTAATCTTTAAATGTAAAATAGTCGAATTTTGTTTATACATTTTCAAATTAAAAATCTCACACTCTTACACTCATACACATGATTTATTAAAAATATTTGGTATAAGTAAGAATCTTATATTGAAGCAAAAGAGACAAATATTATATTTCAATTTTTCGTTATAAATTTATAAATATTTATAAAGTATTAAGAGTGATATTCAATTATTGTGTTCTGTTTGTTATATTATCTTTTTATTAAAATATAATTTCAGAAGTAAAATAAAGAGCATCTGATTTTTTACTCCACTTAATGCAAATATACTTATTTAAATTATATGTATTAAATTTATATTAGTACATTTTATAAAGTAAACATATTGATTTTATGAATTTTCTGTAATAAAATTTACATAATATGTTAACTTTATATAATTCAAGTTAGGTAAATATATTATATGTATCATTCGTCAAATATTTATACTTCTCAACGAACTCTATCATAAATCTAATCGTCAATATTACATGTATTGAATTTTTCATATTACAAAATTACGTTTTTACATGAATATATATCATTTTAGTTATTAAACAGATTTGGAATTCTGTATAGAATCATATAAAAGATCTGAACAGTTAGGCGCCAGATATAGGTCTCGGTTTCTCCCAAATGCTACTAATCATATATGAATTAATAAAAGTAATTGCGTCCACTTTTTTTCTGACTAGAAAGAGCTTGATGAAGACGAAGACAAAAAAATTTGCATCGGCCGGGAATCGAACCCGGGCCGCCCGCGTGGCAGGCGAGCATTCTACCACTGAACCACCGATGCTCGTAGAAGATGTCTGTGGTATTGGTAATTCACTGTGAAAGAGGATCGTATATCTAAAACACCAACAATACATTTTTATTGTATAAAAATTGAATTTCTCTATATGTAATATTTAAAAATAAGCCATATGTAGAATGAAACTATCACTATTCGCTATATTATCCTCTATTTTTTTTTAATTTTTTAAATAATTTATCTTAATATATTTCATACTTAAAAAACATTTTCTTTATTAACTACAGTCTATTCGGAAACACATACAGACTATTCGGAGCACAAACTGTACTTTTTTTACCATCCCATTATTTATTTGGTTCAATTAATTTATATTTTTGTTCGTTTCTTTTTTTTATAAATTAAATGAGATTAACTAATTCATTAATAATCTTGATAACAAGAGAAAAATTGATGCATTTTAAATGAAATTTGCATTAAGCTGTGTTTGCATTTTTGCATAGAAATTATGCAGACTTTGTTTAAAACATTTTTACAACATTTTGATGCACAATTTTTGAGAAATTAATGCAAACCATACACTTTAGATTAAGGTAAGAGGTGGCTAAAGACATATAGAATCTGAGAGGAGTCTCTTCATTTCCAACCATATGTTTTACTAATAACAAAAATTTTTATAAAAAATTTTAATTTTTTAATTTTACATTTTATATTATTAATTTTTTAATACATTTTTATAGTTATCAAACTTGATTTTTTAATTAAAAAATTGGTTTGAAATGAATTTTTATAAAAAAAGTATATATAAAAAGCAGATATTTTGCAAACCGTTTATAGAAAATTTGCACAAAATTTAGGCAAATTATGTTATCAGGAGTATAATTTTATTCTTAATTTTTTTCCACATATTTCTTAAAATGTATTATATTATTATTATAGAAAAATATTTGAGAATTATTAAAAATTTAAATTTTCAAGTCATTTTGAAATTAATATATATGAATAAAATAAAAATAATTTTTGTTTAATTAATTAACTAAAAAATCAGGACTAATCATTTTTCATAACATTAAAAGCTCATTTCAAATAATCAACACATGAATACAAAAAGTCCCTAGATCTAGAACTGACTCGAAAGTAACCAAACATATCCGTGTCTCTTTCTTTTCCGAACGTGATCGAATCCAGCGTGCACGTTAAGCTCGCCAAATTAAATCGAAAGTATGACTTTAATCATTTCTAAAAACAATTTTAACAATTAAAATTTTTCACATTCGTTAATTCGTTCCTTTTATTCGTTGAAATTTGCACGTTCAAAACTTAGTACTTAAAAATTAATCGGCTTCCTTTCGAGTGCTCATATTCACGTGTATGACATTTTGTACTTTCACATTGTTTTTACTCAGCAACAATGGAATTTGCACTTTTTATTCATTATTAATAAGTGTTTTGTGTTTTTTGACTGAAAAAGCAATGTTTAAGTTTAAAAATTGTCATTATTGTTGATAACAACAAGATAATTGTTGATCTTGTATCCTAACCTAAATTGAGGTTATGTTCATTGGATGTTTTGTGAGTGTGGCAATGTTGTATTTTAATTGACCGTTTTCCTTTTGTCTTACAGAGATGGTTCGCATGAACGTTTTGTCCGATGCTTTGAAAAGTATCAACAATGCCGAAAAGCGGGGTAAGAGACAGGTTCTCATACGTCCAGCTTCCAAAGTTATCAACAGGTTCTTGACTGTGATGATGAAGCATGGTAAGATTTCAACATTTTCTATATTTGTTTTTTTTTAATTACAATTTTACATTTTAATATTTGCATAATTTATATTTATCATATTATCATATTATACTTTTATTTGTAAAAAAATTATATATAAAGTCATTCTAAAAAGTATAATTGATTTTGCATTATAATTATTATTCTTATAATTATTAAATTAATATTATTACTAATTTTCTTGGTACATTCCTACATTTTAGGATACATTGGAGAATTTGAAGTAGTCGATGATCACAGATCCGGCAAAATTGTCGTCAACTTAACCGGAAGACTAAACAAATGCGGCGTCATTTCACCCAGGTTTGACGTTCCAATCCACGACATCGAGAAGTGGACAAACAACTTATTGCCTAGTCGACAGTTTGGGTAATTTCTTTATTTTATTCTTAATTATTTTTAAAAATGCCTTTTTTACTACATTTTAAAACAATATTTTATAAAAATATAGTAAAAATATTGCAATTAACAAAGTGATTTTTTGTTTAATTTAGATACATCGTGATGACAACCAGCGGTGGAATTATGGATCACGAAGAGGCCAGGCGAAAGCATTTAGGAGGAAAAATCCTGGGTTTCTTCTTTTAATAAGCTTTTTGGATAATTGTTTATAAAATCAAAACATTGTATCAACAATTATAATGAACAAAATTCATTAATACATGTTGATTCAATAACAGTTGTGTCTTTTATTTTCATACACCTCATTACGATTTTTGCTACATATTTTGTAAATATATTTTTATTTTATTATATATTCTTCTTTTTATATATTACATTTTTTAAATTAAAATTTATTCTTTATTTAACATTGTATCAAGTAATAATCAAAATTATCATTTTCAAAGTGTTAATTATTTCTATCATAAAATCAAAACAAATTATTAATCAACTAAAAATTTTAAACTTTTATTATAACATAACTTTATTTTGATTATAATGATTGTTTAAAATGAATCTAACCGAAAAAAAACGAATGTTTATGATTAAAATATTATTTTATCGACAAAAAAGTAATCGTACGAATTAAAGAAATTTTGATCATAAAAGTTTGTTAAACAATATCCGTAAATTTAAATAATTTGCTTTGATTTCATGTTTTTTTTTGTCTTTAATAATAATATCGATAAATACAAAATTTGCACCGAAAGACCTTTTAAATGTTCGATTTTTAAAATGTTTTTACACGAACAAAAAAAGATTTGCACGATTATATTCATATAAGTTATATTATTTAATTATTACAGAAGTTTGCAACATTTAAGAGGTGTTACATACCCGAGATTTTAATGATATGATAATTCAGCTATATTAACATCTGGCAGGCAATAAATAACTAAGTAAATCTTCTTAGTGGCTGATTTATATTTACATTCGAGAAAATTGTTAACTTTAACAAATTGAAAATGCATATTAATAATAATTATAATAATATTAATAATATATAATTTTAATAATATTAATAATATATAATAATAATAATAATAATAATAATAAAATAGCAGAAAGTCAACGAATGGATAAATCTATGAAATTGTTAAAGTTAATTAATTTTCTCAGTTTATCGATAATTAAGAAAGTTTATAAAAATTGTATACATCATCAAAGTCATACAATTATGTTAGTCGCATTACACAATTTTCAAATCGTGACATAAAAATTTAAAAGAAAAAAACCGATATTTTTTTAATTTAAAATATTGATTAATGTAATTCTGTAATACGATTATTGTTAATTTATCTGTTGCATACAACAGACAAATTATCAACATTTCGCGTTTGGACATAATTGTACAAACTTGAATGCACTCTCGTAGTTTACAATTTCATCATGAAGAATATTCATTTTTTGCATATAACTTTGGTGCTCTTCTGATGTTGTTTCCAAATACTTGCCTCTTCGGGTCAATTCAAATAGCAAATATTGCATCCAAAGAATATTCGTAAATGGCGTAAACTTTTTCCAGTCTTTCCTAAAATAATGTTTATATATCTTATCAGTTTTATCCAATTATAAATTTCTTGTTTCTAAATGTTTATAGTAGGATATTAAAATTACAAACATATATATAAACATTTTTCAGATATTCTACGAAATCTTACTTTGTACTAATTCGCATGTTACGGTAAACATCAAATTGTTCACAGCCAGTAGATTCAAAGAGCATCGGATCTTTTTCAAGATCATTATAAATTATAACCGGGCCGTATCTGCACCTCGACAAAGTATTGTCAATGATGGTAACTTTAATTCCACATGTAGGCAATAAAAAGTTTTTTCCTTCAATCCGAAATGACAAATTTTCGCTACCAAAATCTTTGATTAAAACATTTCCCAAATGCAAATCACGATGTTCAAATTCCAAGTCAACTTCTGCCACGGCAATGGAATACGCAATCTAAAATACATTAATTCAAATTAAACATAGAAAAAAAGGAGAACATTTTAAATATTTAGTTTGTAGAAGCTTATAAAGGTTTGGTTTTTACCTGTAAGAAAGCAAAAAATGCTGGTTTTGCGTTAGCAAAAATGTAATCACCAAGTTCAGTTCCACCGTGATGCATTTCTATAACCAAATATTTTTGATCGCTATTGAAGATCGATGGATGATCATTTTCCGACGTCTTCTTTCTGTCAAATTCTTCCCAAGCTTTGATCATTTCTTTTTTATATTTCCCTTTGGCACATCGAATTTTTTTCAACTCCGTAAAACAAGAAGTATGATTGTAGTCATTTAAGGATAAATTATGCAGTTCCCTGTTAATGAACATTAACAAAATCACCTTTCATTCAAGCTAAATTACCAATAATTAAATACTAATTTGAATAATACTTCATGACTTACTGTAGAATAACAACTTCGGTGATGATTTCTTGAAATTTCTTTTGGATCTCGCCATTAACTAATACTTCGCCCTCTATTGGAATGACTTTCAATAGGGTACTTTTGTTTAAAGTTTTGTATAAAAACACTTCACCATAAAGGCCTTCGCCAATTTTTTGTAACGACTGCATAATACTTGAATATAAAATGTGATAAATTAAGTAAACTTAATCACTCGTTTGCTTAATCCTTGAAAAAATTCTATTGCATCTGAATAACTTACGTTTTGCTATAGAGTCTGCAAAAAATTAAAAAGTCGGATTGCGACGCCCGTCTCAAAAGACATAATTTCGCATTTTCATTTTGAACCGTTGGTGAGAGATCATGCACATATGCTGAAATAAAAATAATATAATCATAATTATAATATAATTATAACCATATTCAATAAATGATAATGTTTACGTACAGTCTCGATTTTTCTGAGCACGAATGCCAAAGGCAGCTAAAAATACTGGGTCTTCTTCCAATTGTCTTTTCGTTGATTTTCGATTATTTTCGAGTACAACACAAGTGGATGCTCTGTGAGACAACATTGACGAAACCCTTCTACTATGTTTATTCGATGCTCTAATACTTGCATTATGTGACATTAAAGACGATCGAATATCTATAAAATAAAAATAACATTTATAAATATTAATTTCTTGAAGCAATACTTCTTGATTTTATAACAAAGCAATACTTAATATTTGTTCTTTTACAGCTTTATATAGATGCAAATTCTTCTTGGTTTAAATTGATAATTCGGAATATAACATAAATAAAACATACAACAAAAAATATTATTATAATAAAAATAACAAGGATTCACTTTGTTTTTGCATACCCAGTACACCCTGCATGCTCTTTGAGTATTTCGAGTGCTCCTCAACATTCATACCCTTTTGCATATTATGCAATATGGATAAAGACCTTCTCCACTGCTTTCGTGGTTTCAGCACAACTTTATCCTCATCACCATAATCCTCCACACTAATCGACTCCGTGAAATCACTCCGCCGCAATTTCTTCGACTCATTTTCCTCCTTAATCCCGGGCAAATCCCATATAACAGTCTTCCTCTTTCTACTGTTCACTCCCTCAGTATTTTTCGACTTTCTCGTCAACGTATTCCCATCTACATCATTTTCCTCGAACTTCAAACTCTTATTCGATGAGCTTCTTCTCGTATTACAATTCACATTCTTCAACTTCGATTTTAATTTGCTCTTATCCGAGATACTTATCGAATTGTTGCTCTGACTGTTGTTTTCTTTTGAATCCTCAAGCATCGTGAGAACAACTTTGAGTGTCTTCAGTGGACTCCTAGTCATGGGATTTCTCAACATTGGACTCGACTTGACGTTGCTTCCCCCGCTGTCCAATCTTTCACTTCTTCTCATTTTCGTGCTCTTATTTTTCATCTCATTCAAACTTTTCGCTTCATTTAAACTCTTACTTTGCAAACTGTATTCTAACGATGAAGCACAGCCATCCACACTCATCAACACACTTTTCGGAATCATGTTCATGATCTTTGGAGTTGTTTGACTCAGTCCCAAACCCTCAAGCCAACTGGTCTTATCCCCCGAATAATCAATTTCCGAGGCGTCTAATCGAGAAGACGCTGTGAATAGTGATTGGGACAACTTTTGTGAACTTCGACTTCGCTTTGCCACTGGCTCGTGGATTATTTTATTATTTACTGGTGTGCTGGCTTTCAGTGGAGATGATATCCGCAGCTTCTTGTTGGAATAAGTCTTTCGGTTTTGCCATTGTTGGCGCAAGTCATCAACTCGTGTCAACTTGATACTAATCGGCGACTTTTGCTTGACATCATCACAACGTTGCAAAGAAACATAGCATGGCTTGCACAAAATTTTTTTCATCGATGTCATTCGTCGTCGGTTAGCTATATAAGTGTCCCAGTAGTTTCGTTTCACTGACAGACTGTGTGACTTTGTCTTTTGGTTGCGATTTGGCACTGGAAGAATCATGTGTAGAATCTTGCTGCTGCTGTTGTTGTTGTTATTATTTAACGAGGTTTCATCGTCAACTGAGGAGTCAAGGCTTGAATAGTCCAATAATAATTCATTGTCAGAGTGCCTTGGTTCCGGTTCTGTCGGTGAGTTTGAATTCGTCATAGCCTTCAATGGTTTATCTTGATTTTTCGATAATCTCGTCATTCTGCAATTGAATAACAAGAGTATTTTTCTTATTATCACACAAAATTATAAAAATTGTTACAAAAATTGAAAATAGTATCTTTGTTTAACGTAGATTCGAAATATATAAAAAAAATAAAGTATTTTAAGTAAAAATATCATTATTTAAATGATTTAATCAAAAACGTCAAAGGTCACTAGTGAATGAATTTCATTCACTAACATTTCTATTAGATTGATTTTAGACACTGTTATAAATGTAATTTAACCATTTAAAATTGCTTAAATCATATATAATAGAATAATTTTATATTAAAAAGTTTGAAGTTTAACTTCAATTTATTTTAATTTCTATTCTCATACGTGTATTCTTTGATATGTGAACATCGAAAATCATAACTCTCTTATGTTTATTTATTTATTTATTTATTTTAAATAACATTGAACAACGTTTCTTTAATGAGAAATTACGTTAAAAATAAAAATAAAAAATTGTTTGGTTTGTTTAAAAAATGTCACTCAGGCATTAAAGTCAATTACTATTCTGCTACCAAACTTATATCGCCGTTCATCTAAGATAAATAGCGTATAAGATAAATTTAATATGTTTATTCATAGTAAATAATACTTCAAAAACAGATATACGAAAATCATAAATACTCATAGAAAAACAGTATGAACAATCTATTTTTCATATAATGCATGTACTTCTCATATTATCTATATATTATTTTCTTACTATAAACAATTTAAAGTATAAAATAATCATAAACATCTACTTTAAGTCGAAATCAAATAAAAGTTACTTTAGCTTCACAATTTTTGCATTTATTATTATTGCTACATCTTTGCGAGCTTCTTCGAGAATTAGATTTTTTTCGTTTAAAAACATTTTAACTTTAGCATTTACAATTTTTCGATTATTACTTTCGGCACTTTCTTTTGATTTCGAGTTTCTTTTGTTGGTAACAAACATAATTATATATATCAATAAAACTTCAATTTTTAAAAATAATTAAATATTTTTAAACAATAATAATGTTATAATAAATATTACAGTTATTTTCTTAAATAAAAAAATAACAGAATTCACAGTTTTTGAAAAAATTCACGGGTAATTCCCGGTTATTTCCCAGTTTTCCCGGTCGCTGGACACCCTGCTCGTTTTTATTAAAACGTTGTAGAGACTGATTGATAGATTTATCAAGGATGGACCTCTGAAGAAATACCGCTTATCTGAATCTTAATATGCCTATAATGCTATATATATATAATAAATCGATCGAAACAGCTCTTCACCATCTAGTGAGGGAGGTTGAAAGGCATATTATGGAAGGAAGATATGTTATGGGAGGTTTCCTAGACATTGAGGGTGCCTTCGTCAACATGCAGAACAAAATATCAACCCGGTTTGGACCCGACAGGAAATTTTCGATCATTTTTCCTCACACATTGGATTGTTCAAATGATACTGCTGTTAACGTGAAGGAGAACTCCTGTTTCTTGAATATATAGTCTATCAGGTAGAAACACTAGCCATTGCCCTATGCGCAGAGTACCTGTTGACCTCCTTTCGAAACAACACCTTGACGTCGATCATTATATACCGGGTGACGAGGCTTGAGTTCATCGTTATGATGGAAGGAGGATGCGAACTGACAGGATCAGCGGAAGAAAAAACGTCACAGTTGATGTCATTAGTCGCGGACGCTTGTGACGCGTCCATGACAAGAAGGTCTAAGGGAAGTCGGCGCACACCTGCGTACTGGTGGAACGATGAGATCGCCGACCTAAGAAAAACATGTCTCCGAGCGAGAAGATTGGTTCAAAGAGCTCGAAGTAGACCCACCTGGGATGTCAGAACCCAGGAGTTTAGAGAGACAAGAAGAGAACTTAGTATGAAGATAAAAACGAGCAAACGAGACAGCTTTCGACAACTGTGCAGCGAAGTAGACATGGATCCCTGGGGGAGGCCCTATAGAACGGTTATGGCTAAGTTAAAGGGCTCCTCTACAGCATCTCCTTGCTGCTCTATTTTGATGGACAAAATAGTATCAACTTTGTTTCCGCAGCAGACACAACTACGCGTAGGTGTAGAAACTGTGATAGAAGATGAACTCCCGACAGTAATGGTTGAAGAATTTCGGCGGGCACGTAAGGTGATTGGAGACTCAAAGGCTCCAGGCCCAGACTACATCCCGAATGTTGCGCTGAAAGTCGCCATTGGCGTGCGACCAGATCTCTTCTGCGAAGTCTACAATTCCTGTCTTCGTGAGGGTACCTTTCCTGTCAAGTGGAAGCAGCAACGACTTGTTCTTTTGCCAAAAGGCAACAAACCGCCGAACGATCCATCTTCATATCGGCCCATCTGCTTGCTAGACACTGCCGGAAAAGTATTGGAAAAGATCATCTCCTACAGACTGCAGGAAGTCAGTGAAGGAGTAAATGGCCTCTCAGACAGCCAGTTTGGCTTCAGAAAGGC
>JABFPJ010001041.1:0-29516 GCA_022817425.1 Gryon sp. ZL-2020 | reverse complement strand
TAATATAATTTATTTTATCTTTTTCATTAACATCTATACTAAATTTATGATTTTGCCTAATAAATTTAGTATAGATGTTAATGAAAAAGATAAAATAAATTATATTATTTAAAATCTGAGCAAGAGTGTCCCAGTTTTATTAGAATGCTAATAAATTTTACTCTATGAGTTTTCTTAGTGTAAGTAAGTTAAATAAAAACGTTTAATTCAATATGAAATGCAAAGTATATATGGAATTATAATGTATATTCATATTTCAGCTCTCTGAATGAGAATACATTTTAATGTTCTATATATTATGATATTTTTTTACTTTGCGACTAAAAAGACGGGATCCGTCGAAATGAGCAACTACGCAACTACTAATGTTTGAAAATATAGCACGCCCACTACCGGGTTAATAAAAAGCATAGAAATAAGATTATTGTGTTTAAAATTATTAACAATCTTGAAAGTGCATTTACTTCAAAGTGCATGCATTAATATTTCAAATAAAATATAATAAGATCAAAGGAATATAAAAACAAATCAGAGGATGTTTCAATGTATTGTCGAAAATAAATATATATTGTTAATTTGTCGAGATTAAAACAATAATAAACAAAAAATATAATAAATTATAAATAAAGACAATATTTTGTTTTAGATTTATGAACAAATTTCGATGATGAATAACTTGGATTTACTCCAGTTCCATACTTTTTTAACATTGAGCAAGCTTTATTTGAGATCAGATCATGCAGTAATGTCAGCCATTTAGAATTGCAATTCGGTCGGAAATGTCTTATTATTAAATTATGAGTAATAGAAAAAAATGAACATTTAGAGATAAAATTTTACGAATAAATATGGCGATCATGTTGTTATTCTTGCGCGATAAATTTAATTTCTACGAAATTTTAATTTCAGTTTTCAGAGAAATAGAATTGTTTTAAATTAAAAAAATAATAAAAGACGCAAATTAGAAAGAAGAATGTAATTTTAATACATAGAAAATAATATCCCTTTTTTTATATATACCTTTGTCAAATCGTTTTTTATAACTGACAATCGATAGTGAATATAATATTTATTATAAAAAAGTAATTCTGTCTTTTTGTATATTTTTAGTCACTCTAATATTTCCGTTGTTGAAATAAATTAACAAACGCGTAAAATCGATGCAACAAACAAAATTAAATTAAACTTCAATTAAAAAACATCGTATCACAAGCAATTTACAACAAAGAAAATCAAATCGACAAAAAGGAAATTCATTGTCATTCTCTTCTTTTGAAATATTCTCACAAACAATACTTTTTTATTCATTGATTTTGAAATTACAAAAAAAAAACAAACAAAAAAATTACAAACAAATTTGAGTCATTGATTAATTAAACTTGTCGTAATGTTAAACTGCATTGATCCATCAAGTGAAAATATTTTAAGGTCAGTCTGGAAGATTGGCACTCGTGTCGGAAAAACGTGAGAGTTACATTGAAAAGAGGGTGAATTTTCACCCTCTGCATTCGTTTTCATCCCTGCAAAAGGAAAGAACGCTTTTCATGGTTGTTGGGCACGTGCGATCGATCGATAAAGCAATGTGGATAAATTATTGTAGCATTTTCCAAATTATGCCTTATTTTGGTATTCATCAGTAATGTTTTATGTCAAAATGATGGTACACACAAAAGGATCGCAGTTTTTGAGATTTAACTGTCAAACAGATACTATACATCATTCAAAATTCCGCCTTATGTTGACAAAGAAACATTTAATAATCGCATTTCATTGACATGAATCATCGAATTACACTTAAATCACTTAAATGATATGACATTTTTTCTAAAGAAGAGATGTTATTACAAATCATTCCAAATAAAGTTAAAATGTCATCGTTTCAAAAGATTAATGACTAACTTTGTTTGTTTCAGTATGGATAACTCGGTGGTGAAACGGGGACGAAATTTTCGTCTGCTCGACGCTGACGAGTTGCCAAAGCTCCTGGAATTTCTCACTGGATATTTACCCGAATCACTGAAAGTTCGTATTTTATCATAAAAAAAGCGTACTAGAATGTCGTTATGTTTGTATTGTTTTTAACGAATTCAAAAACGCTGTCAATACTAATGCTTTTACTGGTGAATCCTTTTCTAATCGTAATCCAATACTCATGAATCTTTTCTTCCCTAATCCTTCCTAATTAAAAATGTTGATGTACATACAAATGAAGTTGGATTACAGCTATATTCATGTATAACGATTTTAAAAACAACAATGTTTGTCAGCTTTTTTTTAACTTTGTCATTCCAATCTAAAATTTATTTGTCCTTTGAACAGTTATATTAATGAATATTAATAACTTATATTTAATTATGCTTGTAATGATTAATAATCATTAATTATTTATTTAGATAGTCTTAAACTTTGACATAAAGAAAAGTGTGAATAAACACTTAGAAGATTAAAAATGACCACGATTAAACTAATTAATAGTTATCATCAATTATTATCAGCAATATTGACCTGAAATTTTGGTTTATGAGGAAAAACATTTTGTGTTCACATTCATTAAAACTGTAAAATATAAGATTTTTTGTAAGTAATTTTTTTTATATTTTAGAATGTATTTGTTAATTTTTTAGTATCCTAGTTTAATTTATGAAGATCAGAGTATCGGACAAATATTACATTACAATAAATATGTGAACATTCAAAAATACTTCTTCAAATGTAATTTATCATATTCTCATAAATAATACATAAGAAGCATTTTCATATTATAAAAGTACTCAAAACGAACCATTTGCATTTTGCATGGTTAAGTTATTTGTGAAGCAGTGCGTCCGCATTTTTGCTTTTTCTTTAAAATTGTGTTTAATTTAGATTGCGCAGATGGTTGAAATTATTTGTTTTCTTCGCGCAAAAAAAAAAAAAAAAATAACGCGACGACTAATCACGTTGTTCTGCGGATATTTTATAGTTCTCCGTAATGGCCCTGAACTTTAACCTTGAACTAGGTTACGGACAAGGTCGTTCATAGATGCACGACAAAATGTGCAGCGATTATGTTTGCAGTCGATATATCATTTCATATGTATTAATTTCGCATAGATATTATAGATATAATAACTAGTAATCATACTAAGATAAAAAACACGAAAATGAAGTTGAATGTTGACATAATAAAATGTATGTCGATGCATTTTATTATGTCAACAATTTGTAAAATAAATAAAAAATATATTTTAATACTTTTACTTAATTTTGTAGAAAAATATAAAAAAATGTAAAGCTTTTAAACTTAATATCATTTAATCAGGAAAATTAAGACATATATTTTTCTAGATTGAAATAAGATAATTCGAATAATAATTATTAAATGATTTTTTGTAATCTTGAATTTTTTAATTCTTCACACAGCAAACTTCACATTGTATACACAATTATTTTGATGATAAATAAGACTGCTTTATAATATTTAAATGATTAGGTAAAGTCAATTTTAAAGTAGCTTTATAATTACAAAATTTACATTTAAAATTCTATTACAAAGCTTATAATATGAAATTTCTTTTTTTTAATTATTACTTAGTATTATTATTTTTATTATACTCTTCTTTATTTCTATACTTAATAAATATTTATATATTATAATATTAATAATTGATTATGATTAACAAGTGTTTAATCATTTAAAATAAGCATTACAAAAGTATATAATTCATAATTGGTCGTGATGTTGAGCGATTAAAACCAAACAGATAATAAGACGGTGTTAATTAAATTACTTTTACCGGGTTTGTAGTCGACGAATTACTCGCCCAAGCTATGATAATTGTGAACGCGTATATATATATTTGACTATATCGTGCGGGAAATCCAACGACTTAACACTTCGTTTAACAAGATAAAACACGTATCCTATATTTATCGAAAATATTTCAACACATGTCGCGGAATTAACAACAAGAGTAAATCTATCAGCGCATATACAAATACACAAAAACGACTTTTTCCTCTTGAGCAAAGATTAAGAAAATTGAGGTCAAATTCGATAAAAAAGGTACAATAACCCTAGAAAAATGAGATCTCGCGAATTGTTATGTAACTGTAGTATATATATACGGTCCTATATTTAGATCCATACTTGATATAAATAAACACATTCATAATTTTAAGTAATATTTATATTTATACTGAATAAAGAAATGAGATGAGTTTATGTCAGTCACTTTCGTTTCTTTCGATCACGCGTGATGCTTTTGATTATTTTCGAATAATTAAAGCGAAAGTGTGGCCAATTAAGGAATCATTTCCGAAAATATTTACCAGCGTCATAACAGAATACGAAACGATATCTAATGGCACAATTGAAATCGCACATGTAATTGTCGCGCATTGCAGTCGGTGGTTTGAAAGCGATAAGAAACATGCAAAGTTCATCGATTTTGTTTCTCAGCAGGAACTGCAAAATCTTTTCCCCGTTGGAAGAATAGAGCGGCAACCTTGACCTTCGTTTACGTTTGATTCCCACATACGCAATTTTTACAATTCTTTTTTGTGCGAAAAATGTACTTAAAAATATTTTTTGTTAACCTACATAATCGTTAATTAATTATTTCCAAATGTCTTTTATGCGGACGCGCGATTATATCTTGCGCAAATTCATATCAATAATTAAGTTTCGTCTATAATATACAGTTTCGAGAACGGAAAAATAGATTTAGCTTATACGTCGGACATTAATATTTGCTGGGTGTTTCATACAGACGAAAGTTTGTTAATGGTTTGCAAAATTTGTAGTTTCAGCAAACTCTTCTGACCTACATCAGAGACAAGGTGTGGGATTTTTACTTTTATGTGGCAAATGACTGGCCAAGTATTCCGGTCTGTCTCCACTTCCCTGGCATGACACTGTCGGTAAGAAATTCATTTTTTTATTATTTAATATAACTTAATTTTGTATTGATATTTCTTACAACTTTTCTAAGGGTATAAAAATGAACATATGAATATTAAAAAATATATATTGACAGCTTTTAATTAGAACTGTAAAAAATGTCACATTCAGATATCTTTCGTGATTTGCATTTTTTGTTAAGTGATTTAAAATAAAATTACTAAGGATAAAATTTGATTAATTACGTCGATACCAAGATTAAATTAAATTCAATGAAAGAGATGCAGGTTTTAATAAATGAATCGAAGTACAACACGTGGAGCTTTGTTAATCGATTAAGCAAATACTCCTTTGCAAATTCAGAGAAGTGTAATATGAACAATCCAAGATACATATATATAATAAAATTTATATATATAATAAAATTTATCGATATGGTGGAGAAACGTTTTAACCGTAGCATTATCTTCTCCATACACTTACCTCACTCTAAGGCGTTGATAAATAAACTAAAGGAATCGTGCGGATATTTTTATATGATTTTTATTTCAAAGCTTTCTTCATTCAAACATTTTCGACAAATTTTTCATTTTACTTTAATAACACTGACCATTTTGAAATCCAATATGTACTTGTTAGATATACGTATATATTGAACACAAAGAAAAGATATTTTTACAAAAGAAAAATGGAATAAAACCGCCGCGAAAAAAAGTTCTAAGACAGGTTTCTTTTAATTAAAAAAATATTGTTATATATATTTTGTTGTTTTTCTGTACTGAATGTATTGATTTGTAATAATAACATGAATTTAATATCAATTTATAAATTAGAATTAAAAATTCGTGTAACCATTTTTCCCTTTTCCGATTCTATTCGTCACTCATCGAAATACTTGCCGAAGCTTTTAAAAGCTCTGTCAAGTATCACTTGAGCCACTTTGTCGCGTAAGTATTGAAGTGAGTAGGAAAGTCGAGTAAGGTATAGATTTTCATAAAAGTGAAACAACGTGTTTTATTAGCCTTGATCGACGTAGAATCATAATTATCAACTAACGTTACAAAATGAAAATTATTTGTAAAAAATCCAATCTACAATTTCATCACGAACAGTCATGCAGTCTGGTTCATGACCCGCTGGCCGTCCGCCAAACGCGGTCTGACTTACTTCCGCCCTGTCTCACCTTTTACACCCCTGCGTTCTCCTAGCCCTACACTAAATGCATATCTATATCAACACAGCTCAGTTCCAAACTCTGTTCTCTTGTTAATTACATATGCCGAGATTAAATCGAAATGTTTTTTACGATAAACGAGATACGCTACTACACAGATTTATTGGCATCATTTTCAGTTTTTAAAGACGCGGTTTCAAATCCTAGCTGATTACAACTTTTTTCATTAAATTGGTTAATTTGTTGTGAAATATTATTTTTGTCCAATTATATAAATTAAATAAAGTAATTTGATTATTAGAAGAACAGTAATTATAATTGTTTAATTATGGATTAAGTTTATTTCGTAATTTTATATTTTGTTGTTTTATATATTTGATTTATAAATTGTATTGCATTTTATTGATGCGATGACCTAATTTCAGAATCATGGCCTGTTGTACGAGAGCGTCGGTGTCTTTTGTCCGGGCGATCAATTACAATTTCTACGCTTTTTACGGGAGGAAGATATTTTGATTGACTGGTCTAAACCACTGTATATCAACTTTGTACACTGTGATATAGCAGACACATTAATTCGTCTTTACGAAGGCACCGGTACCGTCGAGCAGGTTCTCGGCGATGTCTGGGCTTGCGAGGATCCACAAGCAGCATTAGATGCCGAGAAACAGGATCCACATTTAGATGCCGATGTTCAGGTTAGAACAAACCTTAAAAGTTACTTTCTTTTCATTTTTCTACTGTTTAATTAAATTAAATCCTTCACTTATTTACAATTTAAGAGATATCTTCAATATAAATAAATGATTTCTATATTAATAAGATAAATGGTAACGGAAAAGTAATTTGAAACCTTTTTTTATTAAACTACGATAAGATTTGCGGATATAAAGATAAATTTCTTCCATACAAAATCAATCAACTTTATAGCCATCGTGCATAAAATCTTAGATAATATAATACACGTAGATATATATATGGACATGTACAATTCGAATGCGAATCATTTATCAAATGTCATATGTACAAAATGATCAAGGACAATTCATCAAATATCCCCAATCAAACAGTTCAAATCTAAAATTGACCCAGATTTAAGTATCCGATTAATATAATATGCTATCGAGATGATGGACTTAATTTTTACTAATTAAGTGTTTGATTTGTCCAAATAATTAAAAGGAAAATGATACATCAACTTAGGCCGCATTTTCCGCTCAGTCAGCAATAGCCATCATCACATTTTGCATTAAAGCATGTCGGGTAATCTAACTCCAGGCGCTCACCAAATTACGCCAACTTTTAATTGATCGACTTTAATTTCCGGTTACTAGAAAAACATCTCGTCATGTCAATTCAAATTGTAAGTTCAGGTTTTAGGATTTATTTGTCAATTTATTGAAATAACTCATTTTACTTTCATCATTTGTCCTGAGTAATGCTATCATTGTGTTTTAAAATCTATATATGTCAATTTTAAACAAATTTTGCATATTATATTTTGCTTGTAGATTAAATAAAAATGAATACACAAAAATAAAGATTCCACGGAAAACTAACTTTAGTCAAATGATTTACAATAGAAAGATTCTGTTTATTCTGGTACAAATAACAACTATATCTGCAAACTTTTCTCCTATCGGATTTGTGAAAGATTACTGAGCGCCGTGCAAGTTCTTTATATATTAAAACGAAGTTGTTTCTACTTTCTCTTGTATTTTTCTTCATGTAATAAGCTCTTTTGTTACACTCAGTTTGCTTTATTTTTGCATTATTATTATTATTTTTCGCCTTTTGAACATATTTTCTTTGACGTGTTTTTCTAGTCTATTATTTATACTTTAATTTTTGCACCACTTTGAATTCAGTTTTGCAATTTACACTCAATATCAGTTTTCACAGTAAAAATTGTTTGTCGAGACTGTACTTTGAGGTCAGGTTAGTTTTGATTGTCTGTCAAACATCTTTTTGTCAAATAAGCTGATGCTATTAAAATGCCAGTGGCGCCTTTATATAGACAAAATGTTATTCTTTGACATACGATTTTTATCTGCAACCTAAATATTAACTTAAGCACTTATCTGAAAGATACGTCCCAGTGAAAAATGGTCAAAATCGATGAAAAAATGAAAAAATTGATAAAGGTCCCCATTATACGGCCCAGGGGTTGTTGATAAATTATACACTATTTAAATTGAATGTCAAGAAATATTTATGCGAAAAAATACAAGTCTAGAGTATACATAGAAATAAATACATTTCTTTTGAAATTCTATTGATTTTTCAATTGCAAAATGAGCTGTGTACCGTAGTTCTTAATGGATTTTGTTCTAATTTCGTTTAAAATTTTCTAAAAACAAGAAGAACAAATTGCAAAAAGAATTATAAAAATCGATTCATTATTGACAATTATAATATTTTCACTGGAACGTCTTTTTAAAAACGTTCACATAAAAACTATCACATAAAATATATTTGCTCGTACGTTTATTTGTTTATTATACTTGTTTATCGATCCATTTAATTTATCTCACTACATCTATATTATACTTGCAAACGCACGTCAATGTATTTATTATTTTAAAGTAAAATATATAACTAAGTATTTTTAATTTTTCTGATAAATGAAAAAAAACAAGAAAATAAAAAGCGTTTAAAAAATCGAAAAAAAATTACACATGTTACTGACGTCAAAGTGAAGCTCGTTGTATGCATTGATTCGAAAAGCTAAAGCGCGCTTTTGCAGGTGTTGCCTTTGAGACCAGAACATGCCGAGGGCATCCACGACTTATATCCCGCAAATACGATGGAGTGCCACGAATTATTTCTTCGTCTCATCGATTCTTTGGAGGCTGCTGGCGTGTTTGTCGACGGTGCTCTGGCTGCATGGATGGTGCAATCGTATTACGGTGCAATGTTCTCCATGCAAACAAAGCCAGAACATCGTCGAAAAGGATATGGTACAAAATTAGCAAGGTAATAATACAATTTAATTAATGAATCATTTATAAATTGTACATAATGTATGTTTAAATAATGCAAATTTAATATAAACTTAAGATTTATAAGCACAATATATTACCACACATCTTCATTGGATTGCAATATTAATGTTGAACATAAATTACTATGTTTATGCAAATATTATGTAAATTTTACGTAAATTATTGACTTAACAAGTAAATTTATCTAAATAAATAATTTAACAAAAAAATTTTTTAAAGGAAATTTAGAAACAAAACTGTCTTAAAATTAAAAAGCATTTGAATATTACGATCTTAATTTGCAATGATCCAATTTGACTTGAAAAGACTGCTTTGAATACAAATCTTCCTTCAAATTTCAATAAATTTTCTACATGATAAAATGACATTATTCAATTCAAGTTGATCTTTCACT
This sequence comes from Gryon sp. ZL-2020, assembly GCA_022817425.1. Classification (NCBI taxonomy): domain Eukaryota; kingdom Metazoa; phylum Arthropoda; class Insecta; order Hymenoptera; family Scelionidae; genus Gryon; species Gryon sp. ZL-2020. The sequence goes on along the minus strand of JABFPJ010001041.1, from coordinate 20,061 downwards.
TTTCTCTTTCAAATATCGACGAAAGGCTTCTAATTCCTAATTTGAATTCCCAATATTATTCATTCCGTATTTACGAAACGAGATGCTATTTACTCGTTTTATTTTTCCAACTTCCCATATTCACTGATCTGTTCGTAATCCTTAACCTACATTCAATGGATGTGTTCACATATACCAAACACGTCAATTTGAACCATAAAGGTTTCATCGATTGATGAATGCTTATTATTATTAATGATTACAAAAATAGATTTAATCCTGACAATGACATTTTTGGTGGATGATAATGATGGTTCTAATGAAAATAATGATGATAACAAATATGCGGGTAGATAAATCATCATAATCACCGTCATTTTATATTCTTTTTATTAAATGATTATCAATGAATGATTTGATGGCAGCTTAACGAATTGAATTGTGTTTTAGGTATTTGATAAAGCGTGTCCTTGAACGAGGCTACAATCCTTTTGTAGTAATACGTCCTGAAAATGATGCGAGTCAAAGTTTGTATACGAAGCTGGGCTTCAAAAGACTGTACCAGATGATACGAATGACCTTTGTGCCCTTTTCCTGGGAGGAAGAAGAGAGTTCCATCCTCCGGGATAATCTCGAGAATTCAATCCGACAGCTGACTATTCAGCAACGCGTGATTCAGGGTCTCGTAGTGGATGATGACGTCACCCTTACCGTCGAGTGTCTTGACGATACCGACGATCGAACCATCCTGGACCAAACGACTGACTCGCCCGATGAAATCGAGTGTATTGTCGAGGAGCCAGAAGATGGCGTTACCAAGGATGGCAATGGTGACGATAAAGGGGAAGAGATTGGGACAGCGGAAGGGGCCACTGAACAGGCTGAGCATGTCGAAATTAGGCAAGATGAGCCGGATTTAGATAAGAGGATAGAATAAAGGAGAATTCAAATTTGAATACTTGAATAATCGAAAACTGGTTATATTTAATTAAATTAACGTCGTGTTATTAAATATTAATATTACATTTTTATTAAGCTTTATTGTTTTTTGTTCAAGTAAATTCAAATCATATGATTTTTTTTATGTTAATAAAAAATAATATAAAGTGAAACAAAAGAGAACAAAAGAGAAAATAAAGCGATAACGAAATTTTGATAAAATATTTCACATAAAGTAATGTTTATTCATATCAGTTGTTTAGGTTGTATCACGGAAAATTGTATTTAATTAAATTTAATTGAATCTATTCGGTTTTCTGTTATGCAAAAGTTTGATGTCGCCAAATATAATGTGTAATAATAATAGCGCACAATATTTTAAAAATATTAAGCTGTTAACTTGAGATATATTTGTATTATTAATTTATATTTAGCAATTAAATATTTTAATATATATATGAAAATATAATTGACATACGAACATTGATACACGAACGAAATACAAGTTTTAGGAATACTTTTGAAAAATATTATTCAAATATTATGTGCTATTAGGAAAACACTAGTGACATCTAAATTATATATGGATGAAGATAATTTGGATTGGAAAATAATCTTGATGGAGTTAGAACGGTTTACGTAATGAGCAAGTTAATTAACCAAAATTAAATAAGCGGGTTTATAGATATCTTTTATTAAATAAAAAAAGATAAAAATAAAATTTAAAATACTAAAATGTATATATTACATGATTCGTATTTTGTAATTTTTCAAATTTATTACAAATATATCATTCTTGACAAATGATTTTTGAAAAATCATTTTTGCTATATCAAAGATTAATATGCACAGCTTGGAAAATTAATCGTTTTCAAATTTACATAAAAGCAGTGTACAAGTAATTGAACTTTACTGCAATTTATTAACAACAACTGCAAATATTTGATTAAAATTCTTTGCGTTTTAATTAATGTTTGCTCATCATGTCAGCCAAGAATAAACAATGACAAAACAGAACACAGTTTATAAAAATCAAACCAAAAATAAATACAAAAGTTATATAAGGAAATGGTAAAACAACAGAAAGTTAAGTATGATAAGCATATTACTGCGGATAGAAATTACTAATCATTTAAAGGGCCAAGATAAATAGTATTTTCGTTTATTTAACTTTGCATCAGACAAACTGTCATATTTTACTAATCCAAATTTTGATCTTCATTTTTCAAATAGAGTATCATTTTGAAAAAATTATACATTAATGTAATTCGATGTTTTAGTTAATGAAAAATTTTTAACACTCTAGATTAATTTATAATCAAGAAATTTAAAACAATTGCTTATTGAAAAAGGTTTTTGTAACATTTTACTAGAAATAAAATTATAATTTGTAAAAAATAGACAACAAGAAGAAATAGGAAAAAAAGTAGAAATTATTTTTTCAATAAAAATTACATTAATATTGTTGAACACATTGAAAGAATGCGATTAAAATTTGATATAAACTTCTAAATTATAAATGAATTTACAAAAACTTGTTTCAATGCAAATCAAGTTAACTCCTTTAAGACCTGAAAATATTGTAAAAAGTCTAGTGTAAAACATCGTTTTACATAAGTGTAAGGCAAGCGGACAATTTTCTTCCATGAAGAGTTTAATTTAGATAAAAGAAAAAAAAAGAATAATGCAACTTATGAAAATAGATACGTAAATGTCAAGAAGATGACAAGATAAGATGACAAATATTTTAGACAATTTTCGTGTTACAAAATTCTCGCGAGGCTGAAAGTACACGGAGACGTGGTCTTCGTCGATATTCATATCACACGCGCCCGCAGTCCCTTTTTAATATCAAATATTATTAATAATAATCAAGTTTTACGCTTCGCGCAATATTAAGTATCAAGATACATTTTTTAATCAATGCAATCTTACACGTAACGTGAGATACGAATTTTTAAAATACGAAGTAAAAAAAAATGACAGAATTACAAAACATACGATTTTTAGTAGGCGTGTGAATGTTGTAGTTATTTTTTCAAATTGATGATACAAAAGTTGTGCAAAAATATTTGAGCCTCGCGCGAATGAAAATTCTTGTTTTAAAGAATGTACAAAAAACCACTGTACTCGGTATTACTAATGATAGACATTCAATGAAAAATATGGTTTATTTAAAAAATATTTAAAGTTAAACATTGTTTTACATTTAATTTAATTATTATTGTTAATATTTTAATTAGTAATTTAACTAATTTTGGGATTAGTTTATAATGGATAATAAATAATTTTAATCAACTTCTAAAAATATGTATAAATGATATTATCAAAGACTTTATTCTGCACAGATACAGTGGTGAAAATTGTATTAAACGGAATGAATGATCATTTGTGACAATGATAAATGTTGACAAACTGCGATTATACAGAACTTAATATATAATTTACTGCGCAAATATCGATTTGTACAAAAAAATGATGTTTAAAGAAGTATCTTTTGCAGTACTAAAGTTTATTTTATTTTAAATTACAAATGACGTAAAAGTATAAAGTATTTTATTTAATAAGTACAATAAAAACATAATTAAATAGATGCAATAATAAAAATTAGACCTGTCAATTGAACATTTACACATTTACGTTATTTTTATTTGTTTTCCAATTTTTCTTTATGTAAAAGTGCAGAAGTATTTGTTTAATACAATTTAATTAACAAATCATATAATTAAAATTAATTCTACGATAAAATATATAAACAATTGTGAGAAAATGATAATTGACAAATTTGCAATTTAAACTGAACTGTTTTGAATAGTTCAAACTATGTTTATAATTAATAACAAAATATAATCTGTAAACATTATTTCTTAATTATTATTTACTGATTTTGTGTAATTTAGATATCGACCAAGACATTAGAGTAAATTTTATGTTCTATACTAGAAAGCTGTACAAAATATAACGTATTTTGTTTGGAAATTACAAATGTTCAAGAAAGTTCAATTGACAAGCCTAATTAAAATAGAAATTTTCATTGGAAAAATATATATTATTTCAATGATTTTATAGAATATTAAAAAAATAAATTTATTTATAATATGTAATATCTCTCAATTAAATATTAATCTAAACTTTAAATGAAGAATAATGCTCACTGAAAATGATACTTTTTCGTCGTCTTTTTTTGCACAAGGATTATATCTAAGACACCTTGGGTCAATAATAATAATTTCAGAAGAAGAAACATAGATATTTGGTATGTGTGACTTGTATAATTTTATTACATTGATAGAGAACTAACAAGACAGTTTAATATGAGTGCGATTCAAAGCAGAATTTCAATTGATCCGAGGTGCCTGAAATGATAAAACTAAAATTCCTCATCTTCCTCCCCGCATCCTCGAAATGTTTTAGCTGTCACTGTAGAGCAGAGAAATTCGATTGATCCGAAATAATTGATCAATTAATGATGCTGATCAAGCATTGTTTGAATAAGTTTAGTAATCCTATTAACCTATTTTGTAGAAACAAAACTATTAAATGAACAAAGTACGATAAGTAAGTAAAAAAAAATATAAAAATATTAAAAAAAAAGAAGAGCAAACTGTGAATTAAAGATATTTAAAATTGCAAGATATTTTAGCTCGAACGAAATTCTCTAGCTAGTGTTTTTTGACATTTCGAGGGCCAGCTGTGATATTTTAATGATTCACTCAAATTCCAATCGTGCGTCATGTTAGATTAGATGGAGTTTAATGATAATTAGAGAAAATGTGAGCCCTTTTACCCGACTCTAACTAACTTAAACGAGTAATACAAAACAACAAAATTACGTTCGCCTGAATATTTTGAAATGTTTTCCAATATCAAAGTGAGGGGGGGTGTGGGTACATCAATTTTATAAAACTGGCATTTTGCGATCTATTACCGCATGCTGAATCCTTAACAACCTAATACCGGATATAAAAAGCTCGATAATCTTTAGCGTTATAATTCCAAGTGCTTCACGCTCGTTGAAACAATTTGCGAGAGATCTTTGCCGTAAAAAAGAAAAAAAAACTATAAAAAAAGCATAGCTAACAAATCATTTTCTGTAAAATTGTTATACTACTGATCAAGTTCTGATTAATTTACAAACTCAATTTTGTCATCCAAATGCCGTCTTAATTAAGCAGAAACTATATTTGTAACAATTTGTTTCTTGTTATTTTGATAATTTTACGAAATAAAAGCTAATTCTAGTAACTTTTTAGTCTGAATATGTCTGGTAATGTTCTTTACTGTATAAGACTTTTTATACATTATTTTGTTTTTATTCCAACTGCTTTTACTTGCCGTTTTTCCCGAAAAGTCACTAGAATTGAAAATTCACTACTTTGTTAAAAAATACAGTATATATGCATCACTTTTTCAAATACAAATTTGTGTGGCAATTGTTTTATTGTGGACCAATTGTTTTAGGGAATTATCGATCTTCTTATTCAACTTTCCAGTTAAAAGTTATCAAAAGCCGAAAAAGCTACTAGACAAATCAAACACGAAAGTATATGCACTGTAGTTATTACTGGATTGGATAAAAAAAAGAACAAGCATTTCATGGAAAAGAGAAATAAGATACAGAAAAATAAATCCCAAAGTAGTAACAACGAGAATCAAGATGATAGATATGTCAAATGTATTTTTCCAAAAAAATATTAACTAGTTACTACGAGCTAAATCAACCTTTCAACTCTTAGTCGTGTTTAGGCACATGTAAAATATTTCTTGACAACTATGACAACAGTTATTGCAATTTAAATCCCATCAGAAATACAATAATACTTAAGCAAAAATGTCAAGTTTAGAGTCATGGAATAAGTTTTGTTTCCTTCAACAAATATTTCATGTATCATATAAGTTTTAAATTATTTTTAAATATCAATTCAAATTTAAACAACATAATCTAATCTTTAAAATTTATAATTTTATAATATAAATTTATAATTTATAATATAATATATTTATTTATAGTTATAATATAAAGTATAACAAACATTTATAATATAAATGTTTGTTATACTAAATATTAAGCACTGTAATGTACATTTATTTATAAGATAAATTTTTTCGATTGAAATTTCTGCTTATTAATGAATTAATGTTGAAATATTGAATCCAAACCATTAAAATACTAAAACATGCAGTTAGTTGGTTCTAAGAATGTTGCATTTTCGCATGCATTTAGAACTTTTCATGCAATGTAACGTGATCAATTTATTATTATTTACTTACCTTATATTTGAAGTTAAACCCTCCGGAAAATCTCAGAATTTTCGCTAAAATTATCTGCTAAAACTCTGTGAAACAAATAAAATTACATAATATGTCTTAATTGCACTTCAATTTTAAAAGCTTGAAGAATACAATTAACAAAAATAAACAAAAATATTTCTTAATTATGTCCAACTAACAAAACAAAACTGACTTTGATAACAACGAAAACCAATGACAAGCCGACGTCATTTAGATTGCTAGTTATAAAAATTATTGCGTCTAGGCCTAAACAAATATGTCAAAACAAAAAAAAGTTAAATAAAATAAAAACGCAAAATTATCATATGCGTTTAGAACAAATTTTCTCGAGTTGCTTGCACATTTACTGTTCATCATAACAAATACTTACTGTCCAACAAAAAATAGAACAAAATACATAAACTAACGAAGAGCAAAGAAAAACTATTGTTACTTACATAAAAGATAATTTCAAATGACATTTAAAACAATGGTGAATAAACAATTCAGATACAATTGCCAGATAAAGATATATAAAATATATATATATATACATATAAATGTGTGGACGTGAGATTTTTATTTGTCAAAGTCCATCCATCGACGGAGAACGATAGGTGTAAGCGGATACGAATAATCGAATGTCCGACAAGGTGTCCAAGCGACGCGCAGACCCCCCGAAGCGTAGATTAAACAGTCTTACAATAATGCCCATACCTTTTCAATTGTAAGAGCGGATAAAAATTAATCTCAGAGAGAATGGAATTCGTGACGGTGGAAAATAAATTTCAAGCAAAAATGTTCACTCGTGCTTTATTAATTAAACCTTTTTATTGATTTTATCCTAAATTTTATATTATATCGTAGAATCGGGATCATGATTTTTAACGTATGATTTAATTTTGTTACTTTAATTTATACTTCAAATTCCATTTTCTTTCACAATTAATTGCAATTATTTTAATCATCAATTATAATAAAAATTAATGCATTCATTTTAATGATTCTTCAAATCGGAGATTTAATTTAAAACATCTCAAAGCTACTTTATTCACCTTTTTATCTGATTTCGTGAGTTTCTTCGGAAGATGAAAATCTTTAGATTCTCATTTTTGCAAATGGAAGATGTAATTACAGCTGAATTTAATAATAGAACTGAAAAAAAAAAACAAAATTACAATATCCAACGTGAAAGTATGAATGTTTTGTTATTTGCTATAAGCTCATGAGAAAAACCACATTTGCATGTGGTTTTTCTCATGAGTTTATTTGTATCCTTTTTAAAGCTAATCAGTTCTTTATCTTTGCCTTATTAATCTTTCGACATTTATGTCATTTTTATTACATCGAAATTGTCTATAGCTAGTAAACGTAATAACATTTTTTCATTTAATTTCATTGCGTCAACTTTAATATCGCTTTTCTATTATACCATTTATTATTCCTTTATTTAAACCACTTATTAAACCACTTATTCCTCCATTTTTTATGAGTTCAATTAATTCAGTGATAATCTTAATTAATTCGAAAAAAAAAGAATACCTTATTTATTTCAGAAAATTACACATAATTTTTTTTCTGTGTTCATGCAATCTCACTATTTTTCTGTTCTTTATTCACCTTTTGTTATACCTTTTTTAGAGAAATCGATTTTCCATATTTTCTAACGTAGATGGATTCAACGTACGCTATATTACATTTATATATATATAAATAGCATCATTTTTCACTGGTTGATTCTGTCAATATTGATTTAGATGAATTCACGTAATATATAACTTTTTTCATTGAAATTGCAAATTTACACTGACGAAATTTGGCCCTTGCAATTCAATTTATTGTAGTATCAAATATTCCAAAGTCATAAATAACATTCATTTAATTTATGCTTTTGATTCGACTCAAATGCATCTTAAACAAAACAATCGACGTGAAGAATAATTTATGTTCGTGCTGTAGAAGTAGAATACAAAAGACTTTTGCGAAACTCAATGGAATTTCTCGTTGGATATACATTCAAACGAGATAAACGAACATAAGTTTCAATGCATTTAATGAGAGTTTAATGATTTCGTTAACATTGATTTTTAGATTTCTTTTTCAAGTAAAAAAGAAAGGCAGTTTTTATTCACTATTTCTCTATTTTCCAGATATTCATGGATAATATGTACTTTAATGTGTTATAACAAATTAAATATTTCGAAGTAAAGTTTTTTGTTGTAAAAATTGTCTAACCATGCAAAGATATTATTAAGAAATGAAGTTCTACTTTTTATAGTTAAGATAAGAATTTATGATCGTCATAAACTGTAATACCCTTTTCACTATTTCTTAATACAACTTTTCTCATTAAGTTTACAATTATTTACTATAATATACAATAAATACTATATTTCATTATTAGCTAACTTCATTTTAAAATAGACGTTTTTCATTAATATGTATTATTGACCAGAAGTTGTCGGTAAAAAATTACAAGAACTTCGTTTTTGACAATTACAAATGAAAATGACCTGAAAACCACGAAAACAAATAAAGTTTTGACGATAAAACTTTTTATGCTATAAAACTAGTTACTGCGGTATAAAACCTTTTAAATCCTCTTCATTTACTACATTTAGCACAACAAATTTTACCACTTAAACTACACATTACTTTTTTTTAAGTTACTAGAACATAAACTATTTCAAGCAAATTATTTACAAAGTCGCAAACTATCGCGTAAACATTCGCGGAAAATTCAATATAGCACATTTAATTTTATGACAGAGATGAAGTTTTCAACGGCAATGAAGCTTCTATAATATGACGAAACCAAATTTTTCAAGTTAAAGATTTGTAATTTCAAGCATAAGTTGCACGAGATACATCATAAACTGATAAAAACTGATTTATTTAAGTTTTCAGTACAAATTATAATTTAAGACATAAATAATGTCTAATTTAATGCAGTACAAAAAATATAATAGATATTATAGAAGTTTGTTAAATTTTGTGCAACATAATTTCGGTACAATTAAATGTATTATAATATATGTGGATATTAAATATCAAGTAAATTAAACTTTTTCCTGCATTTAATTAGTTCGGTTTAACTTCTAAAAGTTGAATTTCCAGAATTAAGTTTCTTAATGAAGTTAACTAACTCACGAAAATTAGTCACAGGTTTTGTAATATCCAGAACTATATCACATTCATCACTTTGCATCCAAAAAAATTATTACACAGAAATTGACAGCTCATTGAGTATTTCTCGGTAACACTTTTTCTTCGTTTTCATGCCAGCAACTTTCATTTATTGCTGATTTATTTATCAGTTCCCACTAAAAATCAAGTTAACCATTAAAATTAACATTATAATTTTCTATTTACATATTCTCACTTGAAACTAAAATATTTGTAATTGTCACCACTCATTTGACAATATTAAGCTGCACAAGACACTCATTGAATTAAATAACTAATTTAGTTTAATTGAAGAAAACACTAAATTACCAAATTTTAGTAAATTTGAACCAATTAAACAAAATCGATTCTAACATGAACTGTTCAAATGTAGCTTTTAATCACAATAAATTATTTTCTGGTGACAAGGGTTCAACAGTTGTTCAACATTGCACTCAAATCACTGGTTTAATTTCACATTATGAGGGTGTAAAATGCACGAACAGTAGTAACAAGTCGAACAATTTTTCAAAAAATCCGTTTATTGTTAATAAGAAAGCTGCAAACTTTTTTTCAACTTACAATCACAACTACAACAAAAAACAATTTGAAAAAATAAGGAACTATGAAAAATAAATTTATAGTCTTACTAACAAGTTAAACCATTTTTCAACCGGAAAGTCAATTTTACACAAATGTATACGAAAAACACTTTTTCTGACTTTTTTTAAAAAAGTAAAAAAATTAATACTTTTATTTTTAATTATATTACTTTATAAGATTCTTTTCCAAAGAAATTATAAGAAGTAAGTAAAGCAAAAGCAACAAATTCATCCAGACTAAGTCAACCTTAGCAACTTGACATAAAATGAAGTTCCCCTTTGCGCAATAATACAGGAAATTGCGGTTCTAATCATAATTTACCGAAACATTAAAAAAATTGATTTTATTCAATAGACTTAATATCTTTACACTTTATTATTTCACACTTATACTAATACTTATACGACATGGGTTATCAGCCCTTGTTTATGTGCATAACACTAAAAGTCCATCTATCCTATATTCCACAGATATGTCACTTAATAAAATTCATCACTCAACGTGTTCACTTTCGTGTTATTGCCACAAGAATTATTAGATTTACAAGATTTGTAACAAAAAGCACCACACATAGTAAAACAACGATTTGAACAGAAAATGTCAATTGTTGAAAAAGAAGTTGAGTACTTGTCGGGCATCTGAGAAAGAATGACGACTCGAGAGCGAAGTGTCGCGGTGGGTTTATGTTGCGTGCGCGCATGCGCACAACTTTCGGTCGCATCCGCGTGAGTTCGTTCGCCGTCGGTGCCCCTGAGAGGGGGCAGCCAGTGTAACCGTGACGTCACATAATTAGAGTAAATACAAAGTAGTCTTGATGGGACAGCGGCGTGCGCCGCACCGTGAGTCGCTGGTCCACGCGCGTCAAATCTCAACGTTACTTTTAACACATACACACATACTTAAACATATACATATATATATACACACATATATATACATATATATATATATTTGTAACGTATACACATAGTTACACACACACGTGTTAAGCGTGTGTGTGCCTACATTTGGTTCGTAAATAATTTGCAATTGTGGTTTAAACCCGGCAGTGTTTTTAGTGCATGTGTTATCAAAATTCTAGATGAACGCGGGGACAGTGAGTGACACGCGTACGAAAAAAAATGGATAAAATTGAGGTAAGCGTTAAATATTATTTTCGACTAGTTTTCGGCTTTAATTAAATTTTAAATTTAAATTCAGTTTAAATTTTTAATTTAATTCAAACAAAAAGATGATATAAATATTTATCTTTTACAATTTATCATGTAACAACTTTTTAGACAAATAAAATTTTGTTACATATTTTTTAATTAAATTATTTAAAATCGTTTATTTGAATATTTTACTGCTTATAATAACAACAACAACAATAATAATGATGATTGTTATCATTATTATTATTATTATTATTATTATTATTATTACTATTATTACTATTATTATTATTATTATTATTATTATTATTATTATTATTATTATTATATTAGAAATAATAAGCATTAATAATACCAATAATTATTAAAATAATAGTTTAAATAAATAATTAAATAAAAATGTCCGGATTATTTTTGAGCAAATTATAATAACTATTGTATATCTTCGATAAATACTATTAAAGAGCGACTGGTTACTCATGTTTAGTGTCTCTCTTGCGCGCGCGTCTTTTATCTCTGTCCCACCCCCTATGCTATCTCACCGTCGCGGTTTTGCCACCCCTCCATCCGCCCCCCACCCCTGCGAGCCGCTCACTGGCTCGCTTCGTGCGTTCTCCCTCTTTCTCTTGCTTTCTATTTCTCTCTCACTCGCACGCACATACACACACAGATAAAAAGACAGCTGTCTGTGTTTCGCATGTATTCAAGTGAATCGCGCTATCCTTGTCCTTCTCGGTTAGTACGATATTTATAGATGTGCCTTAACCCGATTTAACACCAACACAATATTCCTACCATTGTCCAAACTAATATTTTAATAATGAATTACATGTTTTTGAGATTTTAACTTTTCTATCTCTTAATTGTTTTTTAGCTCAATTTTTAATTCATTACTTTTTTATTACACTGCAATTTAAATATTAAAATGTTAATTTAATTGATTTCTCTTTCTCGTTCAGCGGAATTTGATTCATAGAAAATTCGAATTTATCTAAAAAAAGACGATGATATATTTTTTTATAGTTATTACTTTTTCGAGAATGATAAGATTAGATTTGATCTGTTAATGGTTCCGTTTTATAGCGTTTATTATTATTTATTATTATTAATTAGATTATTATTTTTAATGTTATGACTATCTCATATTCATTTTTACTGCAAAGTATTTGAATGTCATATCCAAATATGATAAAAAACGTTTTCTGCGTTGAAATCATTTTTATTATTAATAACTTATAAATAAAATATGCAAATCTACACGTCATCGAAAAAATCGGTACATTTAATGTCTTCTTCGCATAATAGTATATTTTGAATCGTTTCAAAACAATGAGACACATTCATTGTTATCGCAATTCGCAAGGCCGGAATAAAAGGCCAATTAACTCGAAATACAGCGCGTTTAAAGAATAAAATGCAAAATTGATATCGACGCGCTAGTGCTCGCAACTCAATTCCATGAAAATGATTTTTTTTGTTCTCTATTGCATTTTATCAAATCTTTTCACAAAAAAATAAATATTAATACTATATACCTATATACAATATTTATACGCTTATATGCGCCTGTTAATCCTGTCATTAATAATGCATTTGTCATAAAACATTATTATTAAACAATAAATTATTTAATTCGTTTATTTTGTATTTATTTCATGACAAAGAGAGTAAAAGTAATTAAAATTTAAATTTAAATTCATTATTTTCAGATCAAAAATGTATTATTTTTGTATATTTTTTTAATTGAAACATCAGCATACAAAAAATATTGACAAAAAAGTTGTTCGACGAATAAAAATATTATTAAAGACAAAATTTTCAATTCAATCGTTACGGTTGTGTAGATAAAACATGTTTCAATCAAATGAAATGAAAAAGAATGCTTTTTTTTCAAATTTATTAACGATAAAATATTTGAAAATTAGTGCGTGGTTTGTTACGGGTTATTTAAAATGATTATTATTCGCGAACAGTAGCTGTACAATGTCTGGCAAGAAATCAATAATTTAATTCACAGTTTATCTTCGAAACGATGATGCGACATTCAAGTTCCAATTTCAATTTTGAACATTATTAGACACACAAAAACAGATAGGAATAAAATCAAAAAGTCGAATAAAGTAAAAAAATTAATATTAATTAATAAAGTAACGCTATAGTGAGTGGTTATAAATTAATTGATCGCAAGCAGAAGGGCTCTTTTATGTATTCTAATACAAATACCAGCGTTTTAGTTTATTTCGACAGAATGTTTCGTTTCAATTTAGCTAACACACTTACGTTTATTAATATACACTGTTATTCTATTTATGTAGAACTAATTCAATTACAGTTACTGTGTCTCTATAATTAAATAATATTCTGTGTGTTATTATTATCTAATAATAATTACAAACTGAGTGCACCACCACTAGTAATTAGGTATTTTCATATATTCGTGAAAATATATCAATATTTAATATTTGATATATTTTTGAAATTCATATATTTTAATTCAATTGTATTATAATGATAATTTATCATGACATATAATTAAAAAACATAAATTATCTGAAAGTATACAATATTGTTTGTTTTATTTTTTAAAATAATTTGACTGTCTGGCGAATGTGAATTTGCAATTCTTTAAAATTTTAATTCAACAATTTTTCAATATTTCTAAATAAACGAAGTTTTGAATATTTAAATATTTTCGTCATTTTTATTATTAAACGGTTTTAATAACTTTCTAAAAATGTTAGAAAAAAACTGAAACATTAAATTAAAAATGTAAAAGCGTTTTTCCATATTTCCAAAGATATGGAAAGAATAAAAAGTGTTTGAAAAGTTATTTTCCTGCTGTTTGACATTAGTTTTCTTGTATTTAAATACTTAGAAACTAAATATTTAGATTTTAAAATATACATAAAAATGTATATAACAATAACAACATTGGCAAATCATTTTTAAATATAAACTTTTAATAATTATAAAGCATGATTAAAAAAATAAAATGTTAAAAGTAATTACTTCATTTGAAACTATTTTAATTCACCGCAGTCGCGGTATTATACGACGTGAGTCATTTGATAATCATGTATAATGATGATAACGTATTTGTCGTAATAAATTTATAGTGTTAAACGTGAAACGCTTTTACGGCGGAATAAAAACGAAGGAAGAAGAAGCGAAAAAATGTTACAATTTATTATAGTTTAATCGCGATTGTTAAAACATCTTGGTACGTGTAATTAATAACAATTATTGAACAATTTTGAATCAGCTATAGCGTTTTAATCTAATCAAATTGAGTTTATCATTCGCGCGCACTTAATCGGCTTCGATCAATGGAAACGTAATTTTTAACCTTAGTCTATCGTTAAATTGTTCTGTTAATTCGACGTTTCAATATTTAATGAACATTTTCACGAATATACAAAATTTAACGAGCTTTTTTTTCGTCTTCTGTTTTTTCATGTGTGAGTGTGTGTCTGTTGAATTTGATTTCAAAATCGAACACAAGCCACGTACGGTCTATATATAGGAAGCGCAATATTCTAATACGTGCATTTTAATATAATTTGAAAAATTTATATTATTACACAGTATATAAAAATGGAATATTAGGTGTTTTTTTCTTTTTTTATTACCTTTAGCATACAACAATGTTTTTTTCTTGAATATTCTTGCTTTTGAATTTATAATAATTAATTGATTCCAGATGCTATTTCAACTGAAATCGACATTTTCAACGTTGCGAAATTGTATTGAATTTAATATAATATAGTATTATATTTGATACAAAAATATTCCGCGATTTTCTTAGTCGTCCTTATTTTTAGTACACCCAATTTATAGTCGCCCACGGACTATATATAATTGGAATATAAAATTGTTAATATTCATAAAATCAACTGTTTTATTAATCTACTTTGCAAAAAGTATTTTATGCTTCTATTGATTAAGTTTCAGAAACAAATAGTGAAGACTATAAATTTTCGCTTATTATTCTGCTTGATTAAAACAACGCCAGTAATTAAACAATAATTATTTCACAATAGCAATTAATTTAATTATTCTAAATTAACGTTAAATCATTTTTAGTAATGTTAAATTGAAAAAATAGACTTTGTTTTAAATAGTAAATAAAGTTAATATTTATAGTTATGTTTTTCTTTGTTTATACGATGACGTAACGCGTAAGCCGCTCTTTGTATTAGTTATTTTTTTTGTGTCGACGATAATTTCGACTTAAAAACGTTGAAATAAAAAACTTGTATTCAAATGCAAGTGTTAATTGAAAAATTAAGATAATTTTTCAATGAATAAAAATTACACTTATCTAAAATTTAAAATGTTTAAATATATTTTTAATATATTTAATATATCATTTGATTTTCAATAAATTCAATAAATCAATAATCCCTTTAATATCAAAGTTGTATCCTCAAAAAAGAATGTATAATATTTCATGTCATGTCTATGCCGTCTGTTCCACCTCTTTGCTTATTTTTTTTATCCGATGGTCAAACGCATAATCGCGACAATAAAATAATTGTAACGAATGTTGATGCAAATAAATTGAGCCATTAAATATTAATTCGTCAAGAGTCGACTTTTCCACGACTATTTGTGATTTTAATTTATTTAGGACTCGAAGTTGGTTGCGCACGCGGAACGACCCGGTCGAGAGGCAAGAAAGTACATGCGAGGGGGAAAACACGAAGAGAACGTGCGCGCGCACTCACACATACACAAACACACACAAGCATACACATACAAGACGTCTCGCGCACATGCACTTCGCGCTCCTTGTTATTCTCGTGATGAATTTCTGTTGTAGCATTTTTCATCGTTTTATTTTAATAGATAAATTTATGATTCGATGAATATATCAAAAGCGCGCTTTTCAGATTTAATTTATGCGCTTTTTCAATTCAACGCAAGAGGGCGTATTATTTCATGTATACTTTTGATAACTCGCTTTTTTCCCCTTTGATATTTAATTTTTGTTTTAAATATAAATAAGTAGATTATATGACCGATTAAAGTTATTTTTATATTTGCTGTTAGATTTTCATTATTTTACATTTATAAAGTGCTTTTTAAATATTATTATTATATTTTAAATGTTTAAATCTTGTTTTTAGAATAAGAAAAAAAATAAATTCAACGAATATATTTTAAAGAAATGAGTAAAAATAAAAATATAGAAATAATAAGAAAAATAAATAAAAAGGAATAACAATAATAATAAGAGAATGAACATTAAATCAAGATCATTTGAGTATATTTTTTTATAAAATATAAGAATATTATTGTGAAAAGAACGCGATGCTTTAAAAAGAGCTATATTTTTTATGACTTTTTTTTGCTCTCTCTCTTTCTGTCTCTCTTATTTTTACTTCTTTTCAAGATAAAATGTAGGTACAAAATTCGAATCTCAGACGTTTCATTAATCGGCTTTCAACGTGCTCTTCAAAAATATTTCACCATCAGTGAATGTGTGGATATGTAAATAACTTTTGAATGTAGATTCGTTTGATCTAATCAAAAGTGAATTGATGTTTATGATTGAAAACAATTTATTAGTCGACGTGTTACGTCATGCATGATAATTCCAACAGTTAATTATATAAACTTTGTATTTTTAAAGCAACAATAAATTTGAAATAGAATTATTTTAATAACATTAATTTTTTCTGTGTTTAAAAATTATTGTAAATTCATTTTTATTAATTAATTTTTACAAACAAAAAAGTTATATTATTATCATTATTAATAATAATTAAAATATTCACTTAATATAAAAATACGCTAGTAGTAATAATCTTAATTAATATACAGTATTTGTAGAAAAAAATATGAAATAAATGTTACATGAGATATAAAAGATTGAAAAATGTCAACTATATTTATTACTTTTTACGTTGGTATTAATGCTTGAAGAATTTCCGCGTTGTCTGTCTCTGTTTAACAAGGTTATCGGGCGTGGGAAAAGCGAGAGGGAAAATGAGGAAATTACATGGTTTCTACTGCATTCATTATATTAATACAAATCTATTAAATCATTGTTCAGGATAGACGTTGCATTAAATTTGTTTTTGCTTTTTATCATTATAAATGTTACGTTTAATAAGTAAATAATAATCTACGTTATTTCGACTAAATCATACTACTTTTATTATTATTATTACTTCAACCAGTGGATACGATGTTTATTCATCGTACTTTTCAATGCTTATTTCTTTTATTCTTTTTCCCCATTTTTTTCATCTTATCTAACGCGACTTATGTTGTAACGAAGACGTATTATGTTTAAAAAAATACATTTAAAAATGATAATTTTCTATTATTTTTTATAATAATTCTCTGATTCTTAAAAATTAGCTTTATATTATAAACAGAATATGTACTGTTACTTTTTCTCTTTTTTTATTATTTTATTTATAATATGTGTATTGTATATTAACTTTTTAAAATATATTTTTATTATAACATGCAAGAAGTTGAAATGAAATTGCATTCATCAATATATTAAATGAAAAATATTTATCCAATTTGATTTTCCGGAAATTATAACGATTAAATTGAAACGATTGATGTAAACATTTCATAGGAGATTTACTTTATATAAATATTTTATGTAAATCGTAGTTGGATTACTTTGAAAATAATTCAATTTACTCATATATATAGTTTGTTATTATTATATTTGTTCAAGTTTATTTTAAATATTTAAAACAAAAAAAAGTAATAAAATTAAAAGAAAATCTTGTATTTAAATTGAAAAATGAAAATGTGAGTTATATTTAGTACATTCCTTAAAAGATCAAAAGCAGGGATGTAAAAATATTTTTATAAATTGTAAAGTAAAACGTCGCAGCAGAAAAGGGAATGTAATACCGTTATATTTCATGTCATATGGCGTAAGATTATTTCTCTTATTCGTTCAGGTTTTACTAAAAACTAAACTAATTTAAGTTTTAAATTAAAATTGAATTTTTTCAGTGTTATTTTTCAAGGACATTATTTATTTTCTATTCATGAAGAGAAAAAAAATATATGATTCTTTGTAATATATTTATGATTTATATAATATTGCAGTTTGTTCTTTTTGTATTATTATTAATATTTCATACACAAAAAATTTATTTGTGTAGAATAGTTGGAGATAAATCGGAAAAATGCGTTGAAAGTACTTCAAAAGAATGTGATGAATGTTTCAGTTCCATTAAGAGACTGTTTCATGAAGATAAAATGAATATAAAAATACTACTCTGTGCTTTTTTATTAGATTGCCATAACAATTCATATTTTGTTTTAATTTTCAATCATTTTCTTGCGTTTCCATCTTCATTAACTGATACTTTTATATTGTTAATAATTAATAAATGCTTTAAGAACACATATATAAAAATAGATTGAATGTAGCGATATAATAAAAATATTTATATTATTTATTATTTCATTTTTTCTCTCCGCGTTTGTATATTGCAACGAAAAAAAAGGTTTTTTTTAATTATTTTTAGTCTTTACAAAATTTTTTTTTTCGTTTTTTATTTTATAACAAATGTTTTTTTTAAGTTTTTATTTTATATATGAGATAAATATAAAAATATAATTATATTGAAAATACAATTTATTAATTCCGTCAATTTAATTGCATTATTTACTGTATGTCTATAAATTTTCCTTTTTATCATTTTTTTGTTAGTTAACTTTTTATAAACTAAAATATTATTTGGAACATCGCAACGAAAATATGCGCGTTGCATAAACAATAATTTCACTGTGATTTTGAACGAAGTTTATGAATTATCGAGCGCCAAAATTGACGTTGCTTTTTGTTTGTTTTGTGAATACAAATTATTATTCGTTCGTGCAAAAATATTGCAATGAATTATGTAAATTGATTATCGATCCGTATTTAATGCCAGGCTTAAATTAAATGTAATTACGTGTGATTATGCGCGCGCATTTATTTATAGATATATTAGCTATAGCACAAATTTGTGCGATCAG
Organism: Gryon sp. ZL-2020; assembly: GCA_022817425.1. Lineage (NCBI taxonomy): Eukaryota > Metazoa > Arthropoda > Insecta > Hymenoptera > Scelionidae > Gryon > Gryon sp. ZL-2020. The sequence continues at coordinate 946 of JABFPJ010001041.1, read as the reverse complement.
TTTGGATGTGTAAATATAATACGATTTGATAGGCTGAATAAAAAGTTTATTTTGGCAATGTTTACCACGATTATTATCATTTTTATTATTAACTTATAACTATTATGTTGTTTTGAATGACTTGGCTTGTTGTGACTTGCACTTTTCAGACGCTTTGATAAATGAAACGTTGGCTTTTATGAAAAAGTTACTTTCCAATTTATCCTCGGAATAAAATTGTTTGATGAATTTAAATTTATTCTTTTAAGAATGTTTGATGCAGAAAATCCAAGTACATAAAATGTTTCTTTTCAATTAAAAAAGAAGTGCATACAAAATATTTATACAACGATATAATGAATTTTTATTTAAACATAAAAACATTGACAAACAGAAAAACACATTTTGTATTGTACTTGAAAATGGAATTATAATATCGAATTCTTTTAGGATAGAAAAATGTGAATTGTTGAATTATGTGAATCGAGATGAAAATTGCAAAATGCCTTTTTTAATTTCATTTCAAGCGTGATCGTGTATCGTCAATTGTACTTAAAATTCTGTCTACATATTCCGATCAGCAAGTGCTCTTTTACGTTAACTATATTAAACGAAAGTAACCATAGTCGGCCTAATGGAATTTACTTTTGCAGCTTCTCCCTCGCCTAAATTGCATCGCATCAATTTTAATGATTCATTTTAAAAGAAAACTGACATTTACTATTAATAAATCCTATTAATAATTTCTAACGACAATTTTTGCAACATTGTAAATTTGAACTTCATTTTATGTATTTTAAATTTTGGTATATATAAAAATTATACAAAACAAAAATATTACTACACTGACAAAAGTAAGCCTATAAAAATTATCATCTTTCTGACAAAATAGGGATATACTTGTAAAAAACCAAAAAATTATCATCTTTTCTGATAAAAAGTCTTCGAAGCTTGAGAATTATTTTCA
>JABFPJ010001040.1:0-29521 GCA_022817425.1 Gryon sp. ZL-2020 | reverse complement strand
CACTGTTTATGTTTCAGTGGATCAGTGGCTACGCGCGGGACTTCGTACTTATGAGGACGGCGGTTCAATTCCTATCAACGAAAAAACTTTGTCCAATTTAATTACCTACTCATAAATAAAAAAAATACCATCCTATAGAAAAAGTAATTCGCAATAATAAATAAACCAAATAATAAAATAAAAATGATATTTTTTAAACATTAGTCTTCTAAAAAATGTATTTCAGTCTAGTAATTTGTCCTAAATCGTAATTATAAATATTAACGTACTTCCAAAAAAGTCCGAAAATATAATGCTGTTTAGTAATTCTTTAAATAATATTACGTTAATAGAAAGATTATTTCTGAGCGTGTAATTACTTTGCAAGAACAAAAAAGTCTAAATCAAAATTAGCGAATCTTCATTTTTGACTCTTACAAAATGAAAATCATTTGAAAAAGTACTTGGATTTTTATTCCCTTTTCGCAATAAAAATCCAGTCGTTTACCTGATTTAAACACAAAAGAAACTCCTCTCATTCAGCGGAATGAATGGCGCCGCGCTTTTGAATAGGAATATCGGCTTCGTTTGCGTATTATGTTATATATCATATACATATCGAGAGACACATCGTCGCGGAATTCGACAATTAGTTGCGTGCTATAATTACGACCAAAAAAAAAGAATTGGTACTGTAAATTGTTTACATGCGTGAACCATATCGCGGAAGGGAAATCCCCGTACGCGGGGAATTATTGTAGCTGACAATTGGCTGTTGACGATTAAACGTATTCGCTGATGGTTTAGCCGTCTGTGGTGTCGCAGATTGTGCGCGTCGCTCGCGACACACGATCGCAGTTGTTTTCATTGTCAGCGCCGATTCGCGGCGGGAATTTTCGTTGAGAAGTACAAATCTCGTTACTCATGAGAGAACGAGCTCATTTTCGCATCGGTGCCCCGACGATTGTTTCTACTCACAACCCCGCGCCCGCTTTATGTTTCTTTACGTTTTTCTCTCTCTCTTTTTTTTTAATTTTGTTTTCCAGCATTTAACTGAGTGTGAACTGATTTTTCTTCCCGCTTAAGCGAATCAGACATTATCGTCGTACGTTCGATCGTTGGTCTTTTGTTTTCACGCCACTTTTTCCAAGCTTAGAAGTAGAGCAAAATGATTTTTTTTTACAAAAAATCATTTTGCATTTTTTATTTTAACGATTGACTATGTAAAAATTTAATTTGAATTTACTGTTTATTTATTACGAATATTATATTTATATTTGTAGGAATGATCATTTAATCGTGTTTTTAATTAATTATAGTTAGATTTTAGAGTTATAATTTATACAAATGATTTTAACGTTTAAGTATAATTGGAGCAGTTAAAACATTTTTCTCCGGATGACGTCATTATTTTCTATTGTTCTAAGAAGTGTAATTCAATACATGTAACCTAACACCAACAGGCGAAAAATCATTGAAGGGTCCCCCAGGATAGACTTCCCTATAATTTTTTTTATTCGTATATTACCCGGCACTCTTGATCCGAACATAATGTATTGCAATAAAACACTGAAATTTGTGCATTGATAAAACAAACTTGTCATAAAATAAAAGCAATTTTTATACTTTGAAATTAATATAAAAAATTAAGTAAAAATACAAAGTTAAGAAGTATTTAAAAATAATTATTAAAAAGACAAAAAAGTGAAGAATATTCTTTTTTTTATTTTTTGAAAATGACTATTTTGATAAAAAAAAATATTTATTTAGAAAAGATGGTAATTTTTTGGTTTCGAAAAATTAAGTTTGTTAGAAAAAATAATAATTTTTATATTATTATTTTTATATTATTATTTTTCTAAGTGTAATTATGAAATCAATTGAATCGTCGAAATATAGGTTATATAGACAATTGTACAAAAACGATAAGCAATAAACGTTTTGCTGCTTTCGCGTATATCTCGAACAAAGAAAATTGAGGGTTGAGCTTCTAATGATGACGCAGCTGCTACGCTTATTACGCAATGTGCGTTACGTAAAATCTGAAATTCACGTATACGTACACATCTCACTCTGACGCAGGTTTTCGGTCGCAAATAAAAAAGAATGAGATAACAATAACGTAATTTAATTAAAAGCGCCTGTTCTCCTGTACGCCATTGTGTCGGAGAAATGTCGAGAAAAGTAAATCCCAAGCATCCGAACTTGTCTCTTTTATTAAATCGCGTCTTTCTGGGAAATGTGCAGCAAAGAATGAGAACAAGATATTGCAATTTAAGATAATATTAATCTCTGTTTTCTAATTTGATAACACAAATCAAAAAAAAAAAAAAACGATTGTCTTTAAATAGTTGTTTAAAAACATTGTATATCAAAATAAAGAAAAACATATTAACATAAATAATTCCAATTTTCTCACGAAAATTTTTCCCTTTATTTTAATCTCTAAATTAAACGATAACACATGAATGTGAGAAAAAAACACTTTGTTGATCAAGAAAACTTGTGATCGATCAAGGTATCAAATTAAGGCGATTAGTCCCTGCAACAGGTCTATTGAGCTGACAGATTAACTACGATAAATTACTAGTGATAATGCGATGTTGAAATAATTTATATTCTTTCAAACGAGTTTATTGGGGCATTTCAGTTTGAAATTTAATCCGTAAATATATATGTCATACTAGTCATCCATAGTTTTTCTATAACATTTTTCGATCATTTTCCAGTCATAATCTCTTTAAACAAATTTTAACATCAGATAACACGAAATGGGAAATAAAGGAAAAACTAGTATCAGTGACAATGATTTCTTAGAAACAATAGACAAAATGTTGTGCTACATATGTGTCATTTTTCATATAACTTATGTCATGTGAAGTAAACATTACATTTAGGAATTTAAACATAAAAAATTGTATGCTTTTTAAAAATTATCATACATTTTTATATCTAAATTGTATATCGAAAATATTTTACATCCAACTATGATGTATCCGGCAAAGAAGTGTACTTTTTTGCCTGAAAATGTACAATTCTTCACCGAAAATGTCAAAACATATATAATGTAGTTCATCTAAGTTCGTTAAAACGCATCATGATTTGTCAAATGATAGAATAGCATCCATTCGTCCGAACAGTCCATTCGACCGAGAGATTACCAGTGATAAATCCCGAAAGTAACACGACCGCTAATCCGGGTCGATTTTCTCACAAGCCACACGTGAGATTCTACCTGGCACGGATTTGAGCGAGCCGCTCCAGTTGGCGAAAAAGTTCCCACGATATGGAACAGCCATGTTGGACATTCCCTTCGCCCAAACAGATCATCCGAAACTCACAAACAAACATTGATATTTAAACAATTTTAACACAAGTTTGATTCTCGATCATGAGAATGCACTTGATTTTCCTTTAGTACCTGTATTATTGATCGATTTGATATCAATGACAAAAGAATTTACCGTAAAACAAGTGTAATTTCAAAAGTTTACATTCTGTGCCAATTATTTTATTTTATTACTTGAATTTTATTTATTTTATTATTTATTTTCTTTTTGTAAATCTACATGCGATTTATAGTTACAATATTAATATTTTTTCAAAATTATTAATATAAGAACTAAATAGATTATCATAAAACATTCTTTGGTAATACTTTTTGCTATATGCTTTTAAAAATGATAAATTTTATACTTGATGATACTTCAAAATGTTGGATCAATGAGTGAAATCTGAAAAAGTGTCTCCAAAGCAAAACAAATTACTCATTTCCTGGACACACAATTCTAGTGACATCTCAGGCAAATCATGAGCACATTCATATAGTTTTCCATGTTAACGCTCGAAAAATGACCCATTCCTCGAAAAATCACAATTCATTCAAATAGTCATTTTTTATCGATCAAATGTTTTACGACCTTCGATCGATCGTTTCAATATATTTCATTTTCTTGGATTCACAAAAAATAAGGATAAATTATCTATGATAAACAAACAAAAAAGACGCTTTTTGTCAAAATTATTAACATAAGCTGTATTTCTTCTACAGCGACATTTGCAAAAGTCTTTAGAAATTGAAATTAAAATTAAAAGTTCTATGCTTATGTTGTGAAGTAAATTATAACCTATAGAGTTTAAAAAAGGTATAAAAAAACCGCATTAGATTAGTTATTATCACTTTCATCTTGATTTTCTATTTAATCATTGGATATGTTCAAATTACTTAGAGCTATTTCGCCGATTATTATCGAAGATCTGTCGCGAAATCGTTAATCAACTGAGAATCACTGGAAGAGTATATTGTGGGCGGATTATTAATCAAATGAGAACTACTGAAGCCTATTGTCGTTCGCCATCAGGAGTTCGTGAGTGAGATCCCACTATCGTGATTCTTGTGGAGAGGAGAGGAGAGTAGAGAAAGAGACAGAAAGAAAGAGAGAGAGAGAAAGACGATCTCCTTCTCGTATCGACCAAAACTCAAGGGACACTCCACGTACATTGCCTGTATATATATGTATATATCTCTATACGTATACTAACCAATTTCAGGAATGTTTTAACGACAAAATTCTACCCGTTTAACTTTACCAGTAGTTTAATGGTTTTGGACATATTAACCAAATTTCAAGTAGTATAGAATTCTGACAACATTGCGAATATCTAAGGATAAAGACGACATAAAATTATTAAGATGCAAAGTTAAAGTTAATATTATTTGCTTATCGTTCGTTTATTGTATAAGTAAAAACATAAAATTAGATATGAAAATGAAAATTAGTATATTCTACAACTAGGGAGAAAAGTTGCAATTTTTGAAAAGGTGGATGATATTTTTTCTTACAAGTGCATCGAAAAGATTTCTTCTTCCCCGAAAAGTGGGATGAAAGTAGCTCTTTTTCTCCTTAGGGAAGAAAAGTAACTTTCTATCCCTAGGGAGGAAAAACAAATATCCATTCCCACTTTCTATCTTTAGGGAGAGAGAGTAATCTTCCATTACGTCATTTAGGGGATGAAAATTCTTCCCCTCTCGAGGGAGAGAAAGTGCCAATTTCGTCCCAGGGAAGAAAAGATGTGTTTTCAATGCATTAGTGTGAAAATAGTATATTACGCAACAATGGAGAGGAAATCGGGAATCTGTTTTCCCGAGCAGGGTTCCAAGGCGAAGGCGAGGTTGGGGAAGGAAGAATGACGTTTTCCGAAAACTCCCTAGGAAGAAAAAAGGCACTTTCCCTCCCCGAATGACGAAAAAATAGTTTTATTACAAGAAATAAGGTGTAGAAGTAGTCACTTAAGTAAAAGTAAGAAAATCGATACGAAGTATTCATATATATTTGTAATAATGTTTATTACTTTAATTTCAAGATATTGCACGACATATGTAATAATAAATCAATTAAAAGTCAAACATAAAAGTGTATTAATATTAAGAGTTAATAAAAGTTCATTAAATTAAGTACACGTTTTTTGTATGTGTTGTATTTTTGGTGGATTCGTTTATCAAGCTGTCATTGTGGTGTCAATCAGGGGTGCAAACATCACTGCGTTTTGAATAAATCCAGGGCTGAAAAAAGACGACGAAGCCGAGGAAACGAAAGACAATGCGAGCTCGGCGGGAGTTTTGAGACAACGGGTTAAATGAAAGCTACCGCGTCTAATTTCGAGAGGGGAGTTGCATTTGACAGATGGACTGGTATCGGTAAAAAATAATCAAATGCGCTCTGATTGGGTGTAATGAAACGGCAACATTGTCAGGCTTGAGTTTCGTTTTTATCTTCTGGTTAATAACGGTGTCAGTGTCAGATATTGGCGTCATGCGTTCGTTTTTTTTCTCTCTCTCTTTTTTCATTTTATTTTTCTGCCTCTTTCTCTGACAAACTTTCTTACGCAAGTTCACTATTGAATTGATATTGATGTCGATTGTCAGCAGTATTTGCAAATCAATTAATTATATGAATATATTGTCACTAAAGATAGACCGAATTTTTTTTTACTTAATTTGGAAATAATTGTATTCTTTTATGATGATGTTACAAATTGATGTACCTTTTGTGGTATAAAAATGAAATTGAAATAATTAACTTTCTATTTATGATTAATAAAATTAAAAGAAAAAAAAGGAAATTAATATAAAATTAGAAGACAACACAACAAGATAACATATATACATATATATATATAAGATCAGCAAATTCGGAACTTTTGTAAATGAAGAAAAAAAACGTAAAACGGGAAAAAATGTGCTTAGCATCATGGGTATGCTTGTGTCATAGAACATAAGCTCTCTACGCTTCCGCGATTATTCCGTGTAATTAAACCGGCGGAACTTTTTCGCCGAGCTTTCAGGTCGGTGGAAAAAGAGGTGCGCTAAAAAGCTGATGAAAGAAGCAAATGGTAGTAGGTGGAGGGTCCAAGGAGCGCAGATCGGCCGACTCTGAAGAAAGGAACGAAATAACCGACAGAGAAGACAGAAGTAGAAGCAAGGAAACGAAGGCGGTAATTAAGAGAGTTAGTTGTCGGTCTCCCAATTAGGAACCACTGCGAGAACCCGACGACGTCGTCTATGCCTCGCGGCGACTCTGCTAAAAGATCTCCTATCCTTGCAGTGTGAATTTTTGTTCTTTTATCTTTTGCTTTTTACAGCCTTCGAATGCGAAAGGAAGATAGAAAGACCGACGAAATATTACTCCAATTTTTGAAAGTATATATATAGACAAGCACGAAATATAATAAAAAGCTCAATGTAAAGCAACGACGTTTGAACACCAACATTCTGTACACAAAGTGGGTCAACCAGAATTCTAATTAGATGATCGCAAGGTTTCATTAAAATTGTTAATAAGCATTTAAATGTTCGCCTAAATAAGTTGTATATATCTTCCAACAAATGATATAGATTTTATATGAATATCAAATCTTCAACTTTTAATATAAAAAATTTTTTTATATTTTTCTCGACAAAATTGTATTATAATTGAACATTTATGTAACAATTTAAATTTAATCACGTTATATTTTGGAACTTTTAGTTAAAATTGATTATCATTCATCAAAGTAGTATAAAGGATAATATCGTTGCCTATTAGCATATGAAAAAAGTACCGAAATTTGTGTTAAATTCGACCAAGGAGACATTTTAAAAGAGCAAGTAATTGTAACGAGTTAATATTAAGACGACCGTGATTTTTGATAAGAACTCAAACTGAAAGAATTAAGAAAATTACGCTGACTGGCTGATATTGAATAACGTTGAAGGGTTTCCCGTCACTAATTTAGTCAGATTGTTTCTTTAGATTTTGCGCTTCCTGTACAAAAAATTTCGTGCTGTTGAAAAAAGTTATACATTTTTTAAATTACGTTAATCTCATTATAGAAATTAATTGAATTTACGTAAAGTATTGTATTAATTAACAGTAATTAAGAGTTTTTTTAACATATAAGAACTGAAATGTTTATTAAATTAGCATATAAAAATAATGAATAACTTTTGTACAGATTGCAAATACATCATTAAATGCATTGAGATTGCTTTGTAGTATTCAGTACTAATTGCTTTGTTTGCTGAATGTATACGAGTGAAAATCAACGAATCCATTTATTCTCGATTTTTTGCCGCACAAGAAAAGCATAGGAGTTGTCAACATTCAAAACAATCGTCCATTCGTATCTACAGCCATACTACTCGTCGCGTCTTTTTCTTTCTTTTATCCCGTCGGGTATTTCCGTCTGCGTCTATCCACCCATCGGACTCCTCAACAGGTTGCGCATTTCTCGTTTGATAACGTTGACTCGACAAAGGCCGCGGAGACGGTGCACATCAGTCGGAGAAAACCCATCAAAGTTCCTTTCGGCCGATTCCATTTCCCTTTGAACCTGTTGACGTCTAAACAAATCCACGCTCTCGAGAATTCAATCTCCGACTCTACTTCCGACTGTTTACCGAAGTGAACATATTTCACTTAATTCACTTATCCTTGATCTGCTTGTTTAAATGGTAATCCTCATTTTCCAGAGGCTGACAATCGTGAATCGACGTCGCTTTTCATTCGCAGGTTGCCATAACGACGAAACTGACGTTACCTTTTTCTTACTGAAAATTGAAAATCCGAGACGAAATCGCGTCTGATTGGACAACGCGCATCTTTCAAATTATATGCTTCGAGAAGTTTTGTTCATGCAACTTTGTTCGTTTTCGCTAATGGTTTATTATTCCCATTAATGCAATTTAAGCGGATATCATTCAGTGAATTATACCAACAAATATCAAATCATCTTTATTAGATCAGTACAAAAAATCATTCTAAATGAAACGATTTCTTTTGCAAATGAACAATCCAAATTAAATCAGTAAATGCATTTTTACAGTAAATCTTCAAAATATTTCTTTATATACAAATTTAATGGATCTTATTTAATGGATTTCTTTATATTAATTGTGTATAATTAAAATTTGTCATAGAAAATGCAACTTAAAGTGAAATTTCAGTGGACATAACCTCTTTTTAGTTATGTTTGACTAAAGTTATGTTGTATTTCCTGAGAATATTTTAAACTCGGTTCTTTTAATTTTATTTAATAATTAATTCTACTAATTTTGGTCTTTTTTATGCTTTAAAAGGATTTTTGTGTCAAGAAATTCGAATTCGTTTTCCGTATTCAACTGAGTTTTGCCAAAAATTAGCTTTTTCGTAATTCCAAGATTTCTAACTATAATCGCTTTTTGGCAACAAAATAACAGAAAAATTTGTTATTAAACATAGGACAAGCTAAAAGATCTCAATTTTACAATATTTCACTAAAATTAGAAAATATTAACATAAAATAAATATAATTTATAATAAATAATTTATATTTCCACTGTCGGTAAGGTAGATTTCACCAACATTTCCCCTTAAAATGAATGAAAATTGAATTTAGATTTCCGATTTTTGTCGAAAGACCGAAATGGCCCCGAATTTGGCGTCGCCATTTCGTCCCCTCCTCTGCGAGCAACCCTCTTCTTTCTTTGTCTTTAGGCTCTTTGTTTCAGAAGCCTGGAGAAAAATCCCTCCCTCGGTTTCGTGAACGATCGAGTGACAGGGCCTAACGGCCGCACACCTGGCACCTGGGGAGGGGATTATTAACATGACAAAGAAAACCCAACGAGGGCCCTGCAGGAGCCCAGGTGCGTGGGACCGATCTCAGGCCCCGGTAGCTGTTGCTCGAGGGCGTTGTGCCCACCCCCGCCGCGTACCCCCTCTTCCTCTGTCTATATATATGTTGCCGGGTTATCCTATTCAGCGAGCACGGGTACGACAAAAAATCGACGAGCCTCGATCTATCTCAGCGATCGCGCTTGATGTTTTAATTCCGGACAAAGGAAAAATCGCCGGGATGCATGCCGACGAATTTCACGACCTAACGGGATAATGGCATTAACGCGCATGAGCGGCTCTTTGAGTTGCTATGGCGAGGGTGGGTTTTCGTTTTCAAGATTTTGTTGCTTGATTAGGAGACGAAAATAGTTTATAAGTGGATCAAGATGTTTTAATTCTTCAGTTTTATTTCACGGGTTTGCATTTACTTTATGCAACATTTTACATTTATATTCATTGAAAAATTGTCTTTTTTACATGGACTGTTTTTTATTTATTATTAATTTATTAAATATATACGATAAAATATTTTTCTAATTCTTTAATAAAAAAATTTGATTGATTGAATTGATTATATCATTTTAATAACTAAATTATGTCAAGTTAAAGATCAATTATGGTATTATGCCATACTGAAATTACACAAATATTACATTATAATATTTACAAAAGATGCATTTGAATTGAAATAAAGTTAACGAAATGTAAATATTAAAATCATCACAGTAGTTGTTGCCTCTTCAAGGGTCACAAATAAAGCGGCTGAAATTGCAATAGACATTTGTATTGAAATGCTTATATTAAAATGTTAAAGACGTATTTAAAATTGAATTTTGTCGACTATTCATTAATCACTGAAAGCATTTTCACTCGTTTTGTTACAAAACGGTGACACTTTCACCCGAAAGATCAAGAGAGAGATTTATATCAGCGTTTTTGTTTTTCTAATAGTTATAATTCATATTGCCCCAGTTGTGGTTAAATATTTAGATTTCATTAGATTTGTAGGGTAAAAGTGACATATTACCGTATACAATTTCTCACCATTTATTTCTCTCTTGAGAAAAAAAAAAAAAAAAAAAAAAAAAAAAAAAAACATAAATTTTGACTTTTAAAGTTTGACATTAATGACAAATTTATGTCTCATTTTTCAAACTTTATTAAAATCAACTGAAATATTTAAGTAATAATTATTTCAACAAATGTATAACATTAAATTGTATAAATTTGTACATTTTTAATTAGCATAAATGCATATTTTAATGACAACACAATTATTCAATGTTATTTATATTAGATCATTTTGCTTTTTCACGATGAAACATGAACTTTCAAACAAAGTATCTGAATTTCAACAGCACAGTAGAATTTCTCGCTGTGTTCTTCGGGCGGATTAAATAGTTGGCGGCGACATTTAAGTTCTAATACCTGCGTCGCATTTCAGAGAATCGCTGCTAAGCTTCAGTCTCAGCTTGTCCTCACACACTTCGTCGCGATGCTTTCCGTTTCTGTTCCGTCCTCTGTCGAGAACAGCGAGAAAGAGCGCGCGAGAGAAAGATCGTGACAAAGACAGAGAAGAACTGAGAGTAAAACGGGGAGAGCGAGCGGGGGAGTAAAGCGGATATACGCGCGAGAAAAGGTCGAAATGCATATATGCACGAGACTTTACGTAAGTAGGTGTGACGATGCACGAACACGCGTCTACCAGGAAGCCAGAGAGCCGCGAGGACCGACTGGTGGTTTTCGTCTTGTCTTCGCCAGGTGTTCTTTATTGCAAAGATGTTGCGTACGACAACACTTTTTCACGTATATATTTTTATTGTCTTGTACATTTATCATTCTCCATTTAACAGATCTTACGCAACTCTTTATTACTGCAACAAATGGCGGTAATTACAAAGGAATGACAAATTTTGTTCCAAAATCTGCACTTATTTTAACTGTGACAGGATAGAAAGAATATATATGTAAATATATTTTGAATATATTTTTACACATATGTACACATATATTTTTGAAGAAATGTATTTAACTATATTTCAAAATATCTAACTATATTTTTTGCCAAAAATATACGTGTATCGAAAACACGTCTTTTCTTTCCTCAAAAGTGGGACGAAAGTGGCACTTTCTCTCCCTCGAGAGGGAAAGTATTTGTATAACTTAAATAAGTGATAAATTGATTTTTTTGTCACACATGCTCGCAAAGTCAGACTTTGCTCCCTTGAGAGCAAAACACATCCTTCGGAGACTGTTTTTCTCCCTAGGGAGCAAAATTTTACTTTACTCTCTCCAACCCAGGGAGCAAAGTCCGACTTGCATTTATGACAAAAAATATTGTTTGTACCGCGAGGAGCAAAGCAACGTTTATTTCTCCTGGTGCATAATATACTGTTAATCTCTAGTAACTTTCCATCACTATAATTACTTTTCATCCCTAGGGAGGGAAAGTGTCACATTTATCCCATTTTTGAGGAAGAAAAGACCTTTTTGATATACTGGTAAGAAAAAATATCGTCCTCAACTAGGAAGAATTTGCCGATTCGACTCGTCCAGTATCGGCAACTTTTCTCCCTAGTTGCGGAATAAACTATTTTCTATGTTACATATATTTTTAAATATACTTTGTTCCATGATGGAAAAGGCATTAATCAAATAATCCTGCGCAACATTGTATCGTTTATTTTCGTGTACAAAGTTCGCAATCTTTACAATCTAAAATCCCCAAACAAACAAGAAATCAAATAAACAAACAAACAAAAGATAACTCAAAGAAAACGAAAACCTTGCACGAGAATTCAACCTTGCAACACTGACCGAGCCGACCTGTTGAAACAGTTGCAAATATTAAAGCGTACCCCTGCAACTCGTCCCGCGGTCGCATGTCGTTTCTCACCGTCTAAGCATGCAATTACCAGTATCCACAACACCCTGCCCCTCCCTCTATTCAAGTATCGTCACCTTATCTCCGAACTAGGTAGATGCACAAAAGAAAAGAAACGAGCTTCTTCTTTCCGCGTGACCGGCTTCACCCGACCCGACCAACGCTTAGATTCAAATTAGATAGTAATGGCGCGTCTGGGATAGACAAAAAATACGTGCATGATATTGTCCCGCTGTTATCCACGACGATCTCGCGATTGACTTAACCGAACGAACATTTCGCAGCGCGATAATAATCTCGTGATTCAAGACCAGTTTTGGCGCTGCGACTTTGTGACAATGGCGAGGATTACTGTCACGTTGTTCTTCGCAAGAACGGTTTTAATAATCTGCAGATAAATATTTTGACTTGGTCGCTTTAAACCTTTTTTTCCTTTGCACGAATACAACAACAGAAAAGAAAAAAGAAAGTAAACGTGCTCCTCGGATGCTGTGTAACTATTTTGCATGTTAGCGTCGGAAGACGAAGAAGGAGGGAAAAAAGTTCAATAAAAATGAAGAAAAAAGGGACGATGAGAGGAGAAAAGAAGCGATTTTGGCCATTATGGGTCGCAGTCACCCCTGACAACCCTCCTGTAGTTTCGTTACGCTCTTTTACTCCTTTTCTTTGCCAGGGACATACGATACGCCTTGACCGCATCGAATAAAGGGTGACTTCTTGAGGATTCACCCGTGAACGGATATGAGACTAATGACACCAGACGCACGGCAGTGACTTTGCCACGAGAAGACATAGAGACCATTTGACAAGTTCGCAGCGAGCTTCTTGCCACGTTTGGGGTCCCATTTTTTACGTTTATTATAACACCACTTGTGCCTTTCTACGATTATTGTTCAGAACTAAAGATCAATTCGGTTGATGTTAATATACAGTCAAGCTGTGGCACGTTGGCTTGTATACAAAATACTGTTACACACAGAATTAACGTCGATTATATTTGTATTTCATCACAGATATACATTTACAAGATTTATATGCTGCATTATAAGATAAATTACTTTAACTTTTGTTCAAATTTTATGCAAAACATCTTTTAGAATTTAGTATACTGAACTACTTTTTTACTTTGATTTGCAATTAAACAAATCAAATAAACTTAAATCGCTTTGACAATAATTCACTAACAAAATATTTCCTTTTAAACATTTTTAAAATCTTTTTTTTTTTTGCATTTTGAATACAAATTTTTGAAATACAAAAAAAAAATACAAAAACTTTTGGACAGAAATGTTAGTTTTGTTACTAATTTCTTTTAAAATTGAAATATAATCCGATTTGAATACCAAAAAAAATTTATAATAAATGTAATACAAAAAGCACGTTTTATTTACCAAACAGAACCAAAGTTGCGAAATATCTTTGATGCAAACATTCGTCATCATTTTCAGCGACAGCTCTTGAGGTACAGGATGATCTGCAGAGTGGTCGAGAACGCCCTGAGGGTTATCGTATAAACTACGGATCATTAACCTGGCGTTCTATAGGGTATGAGGTGACAGTATCCTAGGCAGCCTAAGATTAATCGTTGCCTCCCTAGCAGCGTGACAATATCGAGCAGCACATGTAACATCGTCGATCCGTGATAAGGTATCAAACCTGACGTGTCAAACTTTGACCCCGAACTCCGTTGATGTTATTGCAAGATAGAAAATAAATTTTATATCATCGATATGAGGTAGCGAAAAAGTGACCCAAAATTGATACAAAAAGTACAATTGATAAACTGACACTTATATCAAGGAATAGACGTGAATATAACCTTATCTGTATGAAATTCATTATTGACAACCTAAATAAATGTACTTGTAAAAGGTCTTACAATTGAAATTCATTATTTGAATTTTATATTAAAATTTTTACAAAGGTTATACAATATATTTACGAATATGTCGTATAATATGTACAATAAAATGTATAATAATTACGAAAAATATTAAATTAAAAAATTATAGCTTTAATACATGTTTTTGTTTCAATTAGAGCATCCTTTTTCTTTGCACGTCATCATTAAATTCATCGGAAGCTGTCCGTGTGACAAATGTTCTATCGTCTTTTAATCCGTAGTTACGTGGTCTTCAATTTGTAGATATAAGCCAATAAACAGTCTTTTTATGGATGTTATATATTATTCCGAAGTCACAACATGGTGCGCACATTTATATATTACTATAACGTTGTAACCTTAGAGTTATTTGAAAGTTCCTTAGACTGAATAGCGACATCGAGCCAGTTTCTTCGAGTTCAGTTTGAAACAGAAAATCGAATCTGGTTTAAAGGCGGTGCATTGTAAAATTATGCGCGGCCAATGAAAGGCCAAGACTAGTTGGCAAAAAGATACCTCGATCAACGGGTCTGGTCAGTATGAAAATCAGTTTCTAGCCTCTCGAAAAATTTCAAGGGAGGTCTAACTATGAAGTGTATAGTCTAGTGCATATCATTTGTATTTAGTCAAGAGTATACTTAGAAATATATATTTATATTTAACTATATATACATATGCATAGTTATATATATGTATATATATATATAAGTGTGTATGAGTAGCCCATAATCTACGACTGTATTCAAAATAATTGCATTTCATTACGACTTCATTCGCAGCGACGATTTCGCTTGAACGTACCTATGAATACAAATGGCTAAGACCTGTGGTCCATTGTTCGTGCATTTTTTTTCACTTTACTCCAGTTTCAGTATATAAACCAAAACTTTGTATTCAAAACAAAACACAACTCGAAAAATAAACTGCAAGTTAAAAACTACTGTTCGCTTGTTTCCGGCCAACTTTCAATGTTTAATTTTAGATGATTAATTATAAGTTGATTAAACTATTATCATTAAATTTATATTACATTTTATATATTTATGTGTTAGAACTTTGGTTTAATGACGGTCATTATAGGAGCTTTTATTGTTTTAATTAACAATTTTTTCCTGGATAAATATATTTTTTTTTATTTTAACAAAACTACTGAATAATTTTTAATTAACAAATAAAGTTT
The DNA here is from genome assembly GCA_022817425.1 of Gryon sp. ZL-2020. Taxonomy (NCBI): domain Eukaryota; kingdom Metazoa; phylum Arthropoda; class Insecta; order Hymenoptera; family Scelionidae; genus Gryon; species Gryon sp. ZL-2020. The sequence continues at coordinate 14,462 of JABFPJ010001040.1, read as the reverse complement.
AGTTAACATAATTAAAGTTTAATTGATGTAAGGTATAGATATATAATGTAGAAAATGTATACTTATATATAGTATTTTATATTATACGCATAATACATATAGTATTTATCAGTTTTCTATATGTTTTAGTACAATTTTTTTCTTAACATTCAACTATTCGTTTTCCTTACTGTAAATATTATTCTCGAATTTCTCTTAATCTATTGCATATAAGTAAAAGAAAGTTATCAAACTTGAACTTTTACATGTACACCCAGAGAAAAGAGTCATGAAAATTTACTATGTTTTATAGTAGATTGGGAATTTTTGCAAAAGAGTACAAATTTTACTATGTTTAAGCGTAAATTTCAATATAAACATAGTAAATTACAACGAAAACATAGTAAAATTCAACGAATACATAGTAAAATTCAATTTGAAACATAGTAAAATTTATATTCTTTTGCAAAAATTCCCAAACTATTATAAAACATAGTAAATTTTCATGACACTTTTCTCTGAGTGTAGGAATAATCGATATCTATAGACATACATATGAAAATATCATCAAAAACAAAAAGGAATTCTAACTGAAAAAGTGTTTATATCAAAAAGTAATAAAAAAAAGCAGACTGAAGAGAAGAGAACAAGCATCTAAATAAATCAGTGAACAAGTTAGTGTGTGCATAATAAGTACACAAAGTCTTGGTCGCATAAATAAATCATCGTTAATTCCCGCAACAACATTCTAAATCAAATAATTCTCATTACATAAATTCTCGCGTAGCCGTCACAATGACTTGGTCGGTATCATTTATTTCAAGAGCACCCGGTAGTGATAAACAGGCGGCGAAGCCGGTCGGACTGCGATCCGCACCGCGTGAAATCAATGTTTCATAAGCACGGATAACACAACTGACCACCATGTACACCGTTACCAATGTACATCTTGATTTAGTGGGTCTGGTACGCGCGCGTCTGTGGCCGTAGGCAGAGTGGCCAGCAACATTCGTAGCCAGCCACGAAGGAAGCTGCTTGGCCGGTCGAATGTCGAGCTGTCTCGTTAGCCATGCTGCCAGACTGGGAACAGCTACTAAGAAGAGAGACAGAGATGAATATACATACAGCCACTGTCTAATAAAGCAATTCCGTTCGGCTGCCGAGCGTAATACGAGAAGCCATCCACCTTCGGTCCCACAATACAGTCAACCACGTTGTCTTTTCTATCTATTTCAAAATATCGATCAAACAAAAAACTTGTTTCTCAGTTTTTTTTTGTTTTATTAGGTTGTTCAGAATGTTGGTTTATCGATAGATAATATAGTGTATATATCTGGATGAATTTATATATAAATCGAGTATTCAAAATGGATACATGAACTATTATTCTCTCGAAAATTACTATATTAGATAGTTAAGGTGATTCTGCAGTCGAGTTCTATGCTTCTCTCTTCCACTAATGAGTTCATCATTAGCTCTATCTCGTTTGCACTTATAAAATGGAAGAATCACCTTAAGAGGATGTCAAAACACTATTTACCGACATTATAGATTTTTTAAATTGCATTTATTTCGAATATTAGAATTAAATTTTAAGACCATACATTGGTTTTCTTATTTTTTAAATTTATTTTAAAAGATAAACGAATATTACTAGAATTAATTTGACATTTTTATTTGAGTTCTCGTTTTTGAGATGAGAAAAAAACGAGAATTCAGATTACTTCAAAATCAGGTCATACAAATTAAAACATTATGCATTATTACATTCTCCCATAAATAAAGAGTCGTTCTATACTCATTAATTTTGATAATTATATAATTAAGCTGTGCAAATTAAAAAGTCCCTAACTCCGGGACTATAGCACTGCGACATCCTCTTAAGGATAAAATCTATTTTATGTAATTTTTACAATATCAATTCAGAACAATCTAATACAATTATTCGAATTATTACCATATTGTATAGTAATAATTCAAATAATTCTAATATTTTGTCCTTTATTAGTATTGCGAAAATTACGAAAGAATAGTATATTATGTAACAAGGGAGATGGAATCGGAAACGGATTTCCAACCATCTCCAATGTTGCATACGATATTTTTCGTTACGGGGGGATGCCGTTTTCTGAAAACTCCCTAGGGAGGAAAAAAGCACTTTCCCTCCCCGGGTGACAAAAAGATTTTATCCTTAATTTAGTATTTAATAGAGTAAATTTTAAGGCAATAATATTTTTAATGCATCAAATAAATGTGACCTTGTATTTTTAGTTCGTATTTTAGCTGCATGGTGGCGCTGCGTTTTTCGTTCTCACAAGTGTAAGAATAAATGTGATGTTTCAATTTTATTCTAACCATAAAACACTAATCTGATGACAGCAAAACATCGAATGAATAGAATTCGCATTTATTAAATTAATAATGAAACAATTACATTTGCCTAAAAAAGCATACGTGTGTAATTGAAGTATTCTTTTAACTTTGATGAATATAAATGGCACTTTTCATGAATTGTCCTAGAGTCGACCTAACTACATTAAACCAATTTCCACACTTAACCACTTAATTTCAAAACCAACTCCTCAAGCCTCCCCACGGACTTTTCACCGAAAATCCCTGACACGCTCGTAAACAATGATCTCAACTCAAATAATTCTCGCCAAGCTCTCGAATTTTGCTAATTAATTTGTCAAAATATATTTCGTAACATCCCGCGCGTACACGTATTTTCTCGCAAGCTCCTCGAATATTTAGCGTCGGTTTTCATTGCATTCAATTCGGGGGGTAATTTTAATTGACAGTAAACAGCTCGCTTGAATGAAAAATACCGTCTGGTTTCGGTGAATTTTCGTTGCTATTGTCGAGTCATGAATATTTCACGGTCAAAGCAGTTTTGTTGGTCGATCGGCACTGCCGATTTTTACGTCCAGCCAGAGTTGAATTAATAATCGCAGAGTTTAATTAGCCCGTGGCTTCGTGGACGGCTATTACATTACGCCGAATTGTATTAATGAAACGATTGTCATGCAATCAATTATTCTAGTCTCACAATGGTCACTCCACACGAACCAAAGCTGAGATATAATCTAAACGACATGAAATTCCAAATGTTTATAAAACAAATTATAAAAAACACTTACATTGCGTAATTATACAATTATTTCCTTCATCCTTCCTATGAAATAACATTTTGTAAAAATAATCATAACATAAAACTTCCTTAAAATTTCTACGTAAGCATTAAAAGTGGTTTATTTAAAATGTTTGAATAATTGATTAGCTGAAATTTTATGAACTTTGTCCAATTTCATGAAAAAGTTGTCGAGAGTAAAAATGAGTGGACATCATAAATTTATTTTGCATGCATTGCAATGTTTTATTTTATTTTTTTTTTTTTCGGGGTGTTGAATTTTAAGAGTTCTCACAGAGACCAAAGCCGGAAGCGATGTCATGTCATGTACGAGTCGGTCGCTCGACTCAATCCCACGGTGGAAACTGCGGGAGACCTCGGCGGGATATGCGCGTCCCTCTCATACGCACGCTCGGAAATAAATCTTTAGCAGGGTGTGCGATTAGTCAAAGGAGGGGTGGTAGCGTACGAGAAGGACGGACAAAGTGGGGAACACAGAGACGGACGAAGCCGAAACAGAGGGAGAGAGACTCGTTCCACGCATGGAATGATTATTACCGACACGAGGACTACGCCGAGGAAATTATTAGTAGCCTCTGATTGGAGCTACTTGTCGACTAAGAGGGTCCTAATGTACTAACGAGACGTGCCGGCCGAAAAGATTTACGCCTTCCTCGCCCTTTCTACCTTATACGTAAATGCTACGATTATCTACCGAATTCGCAAAAATTGCAATCAATCTGATTTATATGGGAAAAATTAAATCAAACAAATTAGTCGATTATTTTCACGTGATTAAGAACTAAACAAAATAACGTAATGAAAGTTTTGATTCCTAAAACTTCATTTATTAAGTTAAATTAAATAATCTTCGATTTAATTAAAAAAAGTTTAATTAAAAAAATTAATTTATTCAGTTTTACAAATACATATACGAAATAAAGCATTTGCTTTTAGTACTTTGAAAAAAATGACTCTGTTGCAGCACTTTTTACTATCAAAAATGCCAACATCAAAATCCGCCTATTCCCATAACTATGAACTTCAGTGGATGAAATCGTAAATTAAATTTCCCCACCAATTCAATTCCATATTGCACGACTCACAGTACATGAATAACAATAAACACTAATTTCGATATCCGCAATATTGGATCGCAGTCCCACGAAGTCAGATTAATGTCGAAGCTGTGGAGTGAAAATTTCGAGGGTGGGCTGGTATTCCCCACCCCATTTTCAGCCCCCCCCCTTTCCTCTTCCCTCAATATCTGGCAGGATGATATCCTAACTATCCCACAGTACGCGACTGTGCCTCCGCTGCCCCCCTCGAGTGAGTTCATTTTGCGCAAAGGGTGACCGCGTTAGGTCTATCCACGAATATTTCCGTTCCCTTAGCATATGCTGCACCTTCACTCATCGCTGCGTCCCTTCGTTACAGTAATCCGATTTATTATATATCGCGATTTTATCGAGATATCGATACTCGCCGGTTGTATCTCTCAGTCGTCGGTTTAGGGGTGGATTAGACGGGGTCGATCGCGGCGACGTGCATGACGAAGGGTGCGAATTAACAAGCTTGTTTTAGCAGACGTACGTGCGGCCAGGAGATAAGAAGTTTGATACCCGGATTTACACCGGGGTTGAGTTACCAGATGATGACATCCTGAGAACTTTGATGCGAACGTTACATTGAACAAACTTTGATGGCGGAGATGATTAGATGAACAGAACATTTTAAATGCTAACTTTTTTCAAGGTCAATCTTTCATACACGGCAAGAAATTTTTAGTAAATTTTACTTAACTTTTAGTATTCGGGGATGAAACAGGATTTTGTGGAAAATTACTCCATTTTTTGTTTACAAAAATAATGATTTTTCCATAAATTTTTTATAAAAATTTTTTATAACAATTTTTTTATAAAATCTTGAGTAAAATTTATTACAATTTTTGTTGCTGTGTATGTATATGAAGATGTATAATATAGACTGGATTTATAATGAAGTTTAATTTCGATGTATGAAAATGTCTAAAAATTGTATTGTTAAAAGAACATAATTGTATGTTGAATCAACATACAATTATGGTCTTCTTCCCACAACTTAACGCTCATTATTATCACTCAGTGGTGTCTCATTTTACACCCTTCCACATATGTACCTAATTCTTTCTATTCGAGCACTCGAATTTACTGGAACAGGGGACCAACTCCCTCAAAGTACTTATTATCACCGTTGCGAATCCTTTCGACCCTCTAAGTCCTTGCAACAATGTTTTGATGGAACATCAAAATTCATGAATTTCTCAATCTGATTAAATAAAATAAACATGTGACATATAAAAAATTTTATGTCATTTTTAATAAATAATTAAAACATTAAACATTTGATATAAGTCACCATTGTTTCAAACTATTAGTTGAGTTTCATTTTAGGAAAATATTAATGTCAAAGATTATAATACTTTAATCATAATCTTTAACATTAATATAATAATTAAAACTCATAAATCCATACTCCCAGAGAAAAGAGTCATGAAATTTTACTATGTTTTATATAGTAGTTTTGGGATTTTTGCAAAAGAGTACAAATTTTACTATGTTTAAGAGTAAATTTCAATATAAATCTAGTAAATTTCAACGAAACCATAGTAAAATTCAACGAATACATAGTAAAATTCAAATTAAAACATAGTAAAATGTATATTCTTTTGCAAAAATTCCCAAACTACTATAAAACAGTAAATTTTCATGACACTTTTCTCTGAGTGTATAAATTGAGTTTATATTTGTTGAATTAAGTATATTAGGTTCTTCTTTTCTCTATTCTTCTTCTCTATTACAGCATAGTTACATTCAAAACTAAATAAGAATAACTTCTTGCTGAAGGAACAACCATGAGTCTTGTCGTGTAAATGTCAATCACACACCAAGCATATATCTACGAGGAATTCATTGAAGTCCTCCTCCCTCCGCACATCACCCTCGTTCGAAACTCCGCAAGCCAAAGACTCCCCCAATCACCCCCCCCCCCTCTCCCGTGTACCAGTGTTGGCTAAATAATGGTTCGGGGAGGTACGACGTGTCAAATGCCTTGACAGTACGACGTTTCCTACGTACCGACGTACGTTATGTCAAGCAGGGGCAGAGCACGACTTCGTCATTGACAAAAGGACCCGTGTTCCAAAACATGGCAGGACACTAACCTCGATTAGGTCTAACTTAATGGATGCGTATTTACTCAAGTTCGAATGCAGTTTGCAGGTTTAACTTCGATGTCAACTTTTCAAACTTGCGAAATCAGATATAAATTCAGTTTCTATACAAAAAATTTCAAAAGATCATAAACACTTACCTTAACGCCTCCTCCTTTTGCTGGTCCACTTCTGAAACAAATAAAAATATGGATAATTTTAGGATTTTGAAAAAAATTGTACGTTAATGTTAACTGTTAAAATGCGTTTAATGTGATATTGAATATTTGGTCTCGCACTTTAAATGCACCCTAAATGTATCGTAGGGAGCATAACACTGATATGTTTTCCTCTTAAAAGCAAACTTTAAAATTTGATTTCTGTAATAAATTGAAATGTAAAACCTTAAGCAATGTTTTTAAATTGTCTTTGGGGAATAATACTTTTGGCTTAGATTGAAATCCCTCGAATCCCTACAGATTTCTATCTAATCTGCAGATCACAAATAATGCACCGAAGGGTGATATGCGAATACAAAACAAATATTTGTAGATGAAAAGTATATTGAACTTACACAAATTTAATATTGTAACTTAATCATAATTAAACACCATTTCATTAAACCTACAATATAATGTACCTTTTAGTTAACAAATTGTTGATATTAATTTTTTATATGTACACTGACAAAAGTAAGCCTATAAAAATTATCATCTTTCTGACAAAATAGGGATATATTTGTAAAAAACCAAAAATTATCATCTTTTCTGATAAATATACAGTAGAACCTGCGAAGAGTCCACTTCTTCTGTCCTTTTTAACCTGCGAAGAGTCCACTATTGTCATCTTTTTTCTTTATACCAAAACATAGGTTAAACAAGGAGATAAATAGTGGACTCTTCACAGTGTAAACAAAGACACAAATATGGACTCTTCACAGGTTCTATTGTATTCGTTTTTATGAAAATAATTCTAAGCTTAATCTTAAATAATCTTAATTATTATCAGAAAAGATGATAACTTTTTGGTTTTTTACAAGTATATCCCTATTTTGTCAGAAAGATGATAATTTTTATATGTTTATTTTTGTTAGTGTAATAAAAACGGAGTCATCTGGGTATCTTGTATACTATAAAATTACCACACACAGTTAAAATGTCTACAAAATAACTAGTCTGTTGATAACAATGTGACAAAACTAGTATGACACGTACTAAAATAATAAACAGCGAATTGTCGGCGCGAAATCAGGAATTCCGTTCGCGTGTGTCCACGATCGGCGGAGCAAGGAGGGGGAGGGAGGAGGCCCCAATCATGCCAACATTCAGCGCGGATGCAGGCTGTAATGCGAGAGAGTACACGATGAGCAAGGGACGGACAAGTCTATTGGATCCTACGGATGAAACTCGCCAATTATTCGACCATTCGTTGGTAACGTGCGCCAAATCTACAAGTGTTTAGTCGACAAGGTGGCCGACAATTGAAAAGGCGCAAAAGCGCTGATTTCTCGCAAAAAGCTCGAATGAGCCACAATAATTATCGGCGTGCCTTTCCTTTCGCCGTGAGGGACAATGTCGGGCGATTTTCGTTGATGCAGGTCAAGCGACGTCAGCGAAACAAAGCTCGGTTAGCTGAAAAAGACGAAATGCACACGGCGTTGTTCCTTTTCTCGGCACGGCTTTTTGCCTCCCCCTCTTTTTTTTTTTTCTTTTTTTTTCGTATTTTCGTGTCGCCTTTTTTCGCAATATCACGTTTTCAAGACTGTGTGTTTTTCTTCGTTTTGCTTGTACAATTTTGTGTGCGATTTTTAGAAAATAGTCTCAATAGATGGTTCGTTCATAGAAATCAACAAAGCACTAATTGTTCAATGCATGTGCAAAGTGCAAGTGTAAATGTGGTGTAAAAACATTTTACAAATGGAAGGAATTAATTGTTTACATTGATGTAAAATAGAATTTTGTAGAAGTAGTTTATGGAGATATAGTTCCTACACGGACGAAAAAATATCCAAAATTTATAGACAAAATATACCTCTGACTATATAGTAAGTATATATAAATGTATATCTTGGATATTACATTTATTGCCGCTTTTTATATAAAAAAGATATATATTTGTATATAAAAAAGTTATATATTGAGGATATATAATCCCTATATTTTATAACAAAATATTTAAACAAACAAAAATATTTATAATTTTTTTTAATGAAATTGAAATTATTGATTATATATTTAACTTATTATGATAAATTTTCGTTTTTCAGTTTCTTTAAAAATCTCCGGATCTGAGAATTGAACCCAAGTCTTTGAGATATGTAGTCTTGAACTTTGCCACTGGTCTATGATACTTACTTAACTTCATGATTAAAATGTTACTATTATTTAGTAGAGTTAAAAGTATATTCAATATATATTGTGTCTATATGTTATTATATATCTATTTTAATATATACAAATTATATAAATAACATAGTCTAATTTATATAATATATATAACTGTATAATACATTTTTCAGTATATATTCTGGATATATAAAAAATATAGAATATATATCCTGTTGAAATTTTTGGATATATTTTCATTCGTGTGGGTTATTATAAGTATCACTGAAAATATGATATTGAAAACTTTTAAATGGAGTGTTTTTAATTATGTTATCAATTAAGGTTCATTTACTTAATTCATATTACTTGAATTAGTCCTTTACATTATTACTTGAATTATTAAAATGAATAATATTAATAATGATTTAACATTACTTAACAGTAACAATAATTTCAATATGAAAAAATGCAACAGTCAAAATAAATCATTTGCCTTGAATACTGAAAGCGACGTTGTTTTCTATATCCAAGTAATAACACTTGTTTTTAGTTTGCGTAATCTTAATTTGAAACCACATAAAAAACGTGTGAATCTTTTGACTCACACACTGACACTCACAAACATCTACGCAAGTCATGTTATCAATTAAAAACAATAATAAACCCCAAGTCCTGACTCTATCTTAAATCATCAAAGCACCGACAGTAGATCAAAGGAACTCTGCACACCCTGATTAGAGTGAATTGAAAAGTGCGGAAAAGAAGATTCACGCGGTTCTTTTCGCACACCCTCACTGCGACATATAACGTCGGCGTAAGCGTCACACAGACGCAATATAGGGTACGCGCAAGATGTTAGCGTAAGTAACGCAGTAACGAGGCGCTGGTATACGCGTCAAGAAATCGTCGACGCTTTTGCTTTTTTGCTTTGCCGTGCCGCTTCTCGCTTTGACTGGTGATTAGCAATCCGTAAGCCGATTAGAGACGAAGCCGCTGAATGCAAAAGCGTCTCTCTGACCTAACCCCGGCGTGGCCCGGGGCGCCAACGAATACATATATATATACGCCTTTGCATTGCAGTCAGCCAACGCCATGCGAATATCTCTCCCTTTCACTGATCTTCTTATTAACCGCAGCAGCCCGGTAATTGCACGGCGTATGCGATCAACGCAATTATTCCGCGCTCCAAGTCCAGATTAGGCAGATTAGACTGCGATACGTCAATTTTACTTATTAACCCGTAACGTTGCAATTAATCTCCAAATTTTCCAACCGGGTAATTGATGCCGCCGTTAGTTCGGTTCAACGGGCTTATTTATTAGCTCTAATTAGGGTTCGAGTTAGTTGTGGGATTAAGTTACCGACATTCAATTGTGCCGCGGTGAAACGGCAAGCTAAACAAATGTATACCTTCACTTTTATACCATCAAAGAATCAAAAACATATGATCTGGGGTTTTTTATTCTTCGTATTTTCGTTAAAACTTCTTGAACTATTTTTAATTCAATCACTAATTAATTTTTAATACATATCGATAGTAAATATTTGGACATTTATCCAAAATTTAAAGCTTACATCATAAGGAAAAATAGAATTCTTGTTTTTCCGTTTTTTGTTTGCTCAAGTTAGCAATTGAATGATATGAAAAGTACTTCAAAATGTAACATCGTAACGAGTTCGATATATGATCAAAAGATATAGGTTTTGTCAGTTAATAAAAATTGTGTATTTAATATATACATATGTACAAAGTAGTTATTTTCCAAAAACCTTCTATGTGCACTTGAGTTCATGTACGTAAAGTAACATCGTGCTCAACGCTCGAAAGAACTCTGAGGTACCTCATTAAGACAGGAGAAGGGGATAAAAGGCAGTGTGAAACTGTTATGCAACACCATAAATATATTTCTACTGAATATATCAGAATACGTATTCCTTTAAATAATGTTTTTATTCTTTATCTTTTAACAATAAACAAATATCATCAAATGAAAATCATTTATTTGAATGAAAATCATTGTTGTAGAATTATGTCTATTTTACGAATAATAAACGAGATTTGTTTTAATTAAAAAGAAGTAAATTAAATTTAATCGCGCCTCTAACTTTGACGCGTGTTTTTTTGACCAACGAGCATGACACTCGCACACTTATATATATAAGACGAAAATGCGCAGCCTTGCCGACTTTTTCCTTACGCCAATTTACTTATTTGCCAATCAGCAATTAAAAATCGCAGCATCCACCGCCTCGCTAGGCGCTCTCTTCACTCGCACGTGGAATAGCTCTAATTAATTAACATCTATTTGAACACACTGCAGCAATACCACTGGCAGTCTTTAATTAGTGACTTCCTACGTAATTAGTGTTTATGCGTGAGGCATTACAGATCGATCGAATCACGCCAATCAATTCAAGCGATAATAGACGGATCGTCATATTCATTCAAACTCGCTTACGTCCAGTAGAAGAGATATTATTAATTTAACTGATAATTAATTATTTATCAGTTAGATTCATCGCAATGCATATATAGAATGCAATTTCTATATATATACACTGAGGAATAAATTTAGTTAAAACAACTAAAATTCAGTTACACTGAGAGTCATTTGACATGAATTTTTACTACAAGTAATACCAATCTTGGGACGTTACAGAAAAAGAACAAATTACTATGAAACATAGTAAAATTACTATTTACTAATTACTATTTACTAATTTACTATGAAACATAGTAAAATTAGATATTGAAATCGTATTCTTTAAGAGTATTTACAGCAAATATCGCGACATTTATGCCTAATGTTACTATGTTTTATAGTACAATTTGTTTTTTTTCCTTCACGTCCCAAGAATGGCATGACACATAGTAATAAATTATGTTAAATACACTAAAAATCCCTATCATATGTCTCTGAGTGTATAACAACTAAAAAATAAGGTTGGTTTTAACACGATATTCAACCTAACCAAAAAAATTTAGTTGTTTTTGTTTAGTAGTGAGAACTAAAAATGTTGTAAGCAAAACTATTACACTGGAAATTATAATGACATTAAAACAGCATAAGAAATAATGTTGAATACCTTATGTTGACGCTGCATAATGACAATGTTATTTCAACATGGTTTTAAAACGAGATTAACATGCATACTTCTGCCAAAATAGTAATCATATTCCTTATTTCATTTATAACCTTTTATAACAAGATACTAATTTACGAAATATGTAAGACAATGAAATACATATTTTGCAAATTTTAAATGACGATTTTACGAGTCAGCCTTTATGTCAGTGAGTGTGATCACAACAGCTGAATCAGTAAACATAACCTAAATCGCCAACTTTTAGTAATGAATACTAAAATGTTTATTTATAATTATATAATAGTAAATTTGTCATAACAAAATAAATTTAGTACACCGGCAAAAAAAATGTACTTATACCAACAAAATTCATCATTGAACTGATAGTCACAACTCAATGTAAAGGATATAATATTAGGTTAAGTATGCCGTGAAAGTAGTTTTAAATACATTAGAACAACAAGATTCATTTTTAAATCTATATCGCACCATAGTTAATTCAAATATGAGACGTCTAATATGTGTAAAACATAGATTGAAAACTTTTGAAACAATAACGAAACACTTATAACCTCAATAATGTCATTCAAATTTTGGTTCTATTATATTGGTATAATTGATTTAATATGAAAGTACGGTTAGAATGAAAACTTTCGGTTTATATTGACATTTTGTTGGTTTGATGGTATTTTTTTCCCGGTGTAGACATAAGTTAGCATAAATTTCATCTCTTACAAATATTTATTCAACTTGACTAAAAAATTATTTCTCATTACTGACATGAAACCACTAAAAATATTTAGTTGTTTCAACTAAATATTTCCCTCAGTGTATACAATGAAAATAAAGTTAAACATAAAATTAATCATTGATTCTTTCAATTGCAAATGCCCCTTAAATCATTGCATTGAACATCTTATCTTGCAAAAGCATAAATAACGAACGACACTATGATTTGTCGTATTCTTTTCTTTATCGCGTGGCGCAATTACGGTATTCCATCTTCTCCCTTAGCACGAATGGCAAATCAAAGGACTTGGTTGGTTCGTGGTTTGGCGGATCACATATTTAATTTGGTGGGCGACACGAGGGGGCGTGTGTACATCTGTCAATGCGGCACGGAGCTTTGCAATTGGGAGCTTGCTTGAGTTATTGGAGGTTGTCAACACTGGCCTCTGATGCCATAAACACGTGCTCTAATTTCGCGGTAAATCGTCCACCGCACGGCAAATCGCACATGATTCTTTGCAGCGCAAAAAAGACCCAAGCCTATGAATAATGGAAGCGCAAAATTTGCTCCAAAAAAAACGCCGCCACATAATTTTGCCCCTGGAATTTTCTCCATTAATTCCACGCCAGATGCACAGTCCTGCGGTCACTGCGAATAATTTTCAAGTTTTTGAACAAGAGCGACGGACAAATCTTAATAACTTATTACACGGATGATTGTAGAAATTTCACGTACTACATTCAGCCGGTTAAATATGATCGCATTTGAAATCATTTTTTTTATATCTTCATTATATGTGCAAAATAATATAACATTTAATTAATTTAATGAAATCATATTCATTTATAAGTTTATTGTATAAAATAAAATGCTTATATATAACCCTTGATGTGAGAATAAATTAGTTTATAGAAGCTGACGCAAATATATATTTAGCGAACTAAAAAGTTTTAAGTGTATTTTTACATTTTCGTGGGTAAGATTAATATTTGGTAAAGGGGTTAAGTTGAATGTCTGCATTAATACACTATTGATTTTTTAATGGTTGACAACTGTTAAATTCGCACGCAAGTTAAGTTATCTTTCGCACTTTAATTATTTTTTATATAAACAAGAAGGAGCAAAGAAAAATACGAGACGCTTTAAAATGTCTTCGTTCCCCTTGAAAATAATAACGACATATTTTTGTAGGCTATAACTCCGCTTTATTGGGCAATTAAAGTTTCTCGTACTACGAGCCCCTACGTTTTTCGTGACCGGCGACAAGATAAGGGCTGCATTTTTTTTTTTTTTTTTTTGGCTTTATTTTGTTTTCCTTCTTTTTTTCATTTCACGTGACAGCAAAGCATCTGCTGATAATGATGACGCAGGAGAGAACGAACGAGATATTTAGGAATAATAAGCGCGAATGGGCGCGCCGGATAAACTGCGTATTTACGAGGCTTGGCTGCTGCATAGCACTCTTTTCGCAGCATTTTGTATCAGAGTTCTCTTCCATCTACCTCACACCCACGTTCTACTACCAAGCGCAAATCAAGGGATACGAATATTTCTTTTAATGTCTGATGCACGACACTAAGGCGATTGATCACTAATTCAAAGTTTTAAATTAAAACGTTCATTATAATTTAAAACGTAACTTTGTTCATAAAAGTAACTACTTTGAGTAAATTGATTCTCATTCCAGAGAATAGAAATCTATTGTATATTTGCTTGAAATGAATTTAGTGATGAAAATATGCTTCTGTTTAATTAGTATTTGCACTATTATACATAATTTTTTAAATTAACAGCTATTAAGGTACACACATGGAAGTCTCAATAAATGAAGTGACACTTTTTTTTAACACTTTGTTGTTTAAATAATTATTTCGATATACACTACAAAAAAATTTAATGTAAAAATTTAGTATATACTGTATAAAATAGTTGTGATAATATTCACTACAATATTACATTGATACTATAATGTTATAGAACGCATATAAAATTAAAGTTGAAATTTAAAAATGTATATGA
>JABFPJ010001039.1:0-29560 GCA_022817425.1 Gryon sp. ZL-2020 | reverse complement strand
GCGGTTAGAGGGTTTGCCTACTGATTAGAAGGTCGTTGGTTCAAATCTTCTTTAAAACAAATTTTTTTCATCTGTTGTGGAATCCGAATCAGACCCTCATCAGGCCCTGATGTGGCACTTCTATTTCACCAGATTACTTGATCAGGACCACATCAATTCCTAGCGTTACACACATATAATATCCTAATTTAAAAATCTAATTATGGCCAATTTTTACTAGGGTTGATAAAGAACTATTAAAAATCGATTTAATGAACTTTTCAATGATTTTTCTACTGACATAGTTCAAAGTTTGCAAATAAATTAAACTTATAAGTTTAACATGAAAGGGAAATGTTTCAATGCGTAAGATGCATTATTTTCGAACAGGTGTTCTTATGGCATTTTATGTATGTCTATAGAAAAAGTTAGTCTTTTCTAATGTCATAGTTAATCTTATAAAACACGTGTACTTTTTTATTGCAAATTTTTTTGCAGAGCTCAAATCGATCTTCGGTATTCTTCAGCATTTAGCTAGTCTTCCCTACACTAGATATATTCTACTTTAATTGCATTAAATCGCATTATAAGTTTATTTTTAATTAGTAGCTTTGCTTTGAAATAATTATATTTTGGCAATATAGGATTAAGAGAAAATAGCCAACGCATTGAATAGTCGATATTAGAAAACTTCGCTTTTTTAGAGTGTGAGAATTTTTTAATAAAAAAAAGACTATATGCAATGTTGTCTGTCAATTTAATATATAAATTATTGTTTTTGTTGCAGAAATGTCTTCACGTCGAAGTCAAAATACAGCATCTGGCGTTGCTAGTTTAAGTAGCGTTGCGTCTGACAGAACAGGAGCCGCTTCAACCACGGCAGGCTCACACACTCATTCCCATTCCCATAGGAAACATCATCATCATCATAGAAGCAGAAGTGCTCCACGAGCACCTGAAAAACCTCCGAGAAAACGCTGTCTTAATCCCGGGCAGAGTCTTGCATCTATTCCAAGTCAAATTAAATTATCAATGTTAAATAGTGGTCTAATATCATTCGGTAAGTTAATTTATCGAATATGTTTTCAAGACATTTAAAAAATATGCATATATAAAGAGAGCTTATTTGAAACATATATTTAAACAAGAAAGTTTACAATATATCACCGAACAAACTAGTTAGTTGAAATTTCCATACAGATAGACTATATAGACAGTAGAAAAACAGATAACTGATGCGACTAGACAGATAGGCAAATCAACTATTTAGATCATCAGTTGAAAATTATCAAATAATTCATTTTGAAAATGCTCAACTCAGAATATTGATTTTCTTGATGGGATAATTTTCTATTTACAATTTATAACATAACGTTTCTGACCTTTCAATATTTCTGATTAATAAGCAAAATTGTCTTAAAAATAATGCATCATTAGAACTGATATTTGCATTTTTCAATTTTTTCCAGCAGCCGAAGAACTTGGTGTTAGTAGTACATTACCATCACAACCAACTGAACTTTCACAATTTCCAAAGCTTTGTGAGTTACGTCGAAAGTTTCCTGTACTGTATCGTGTAGAGTTTCAAGTAAGTTTCCCTATCTAATATTTCTAAAAATAATGTTTCTAAAAAACTGTAGTTGAAATTCTAGATGAAAAAAGATGATATAAGATTGTTTAGGATATTTAGTAGTCAAATTTAAACTTGGTGTAAATATTGCTGTAATAGGTGTAAAATTGAAATTTCGATATTTTTAATTATATTTAATATATCTTTCAGACAGCTACAAAAGTGGAAACTCACTCATGTAGGCATGCAACTAAAAAAGCTAATCGAGAAAAAAATCAAAATCAAAAATGCATACCATGTAAGTAATTAAATCGAACAAAAACTAAAATGCGTTTTGATTAATTAAAATTTGTTGGAAAACATTTTTATTACAAGAAAACTTTCGTTATTAAGTTTGTTTAATTCTTCATATGCAGATGATTATAATAGAATTGTCTTGGAAACAATAGAAGGGGAGCCTGATTCCGACTATGTAAATGCGTCGTATGTAGATGTGAGTTTTAGTTTAAAATATTATTTGTCTTATCATAAAATGTACTTATGTTATTAACCCGTTCACCATCCCCTTTTGAGACAAATTTGACGAAATACAAAAGGTTATTTAAACATAATCACATTTATGCAATTTTTGATGCAAATTATTCTTTAAAAATGTATAAATTACTTTACATTACAGAGTATATTAAAGCCAAATGCCTACATAGTTACACAAGGCCCTACTGAAAATACAGTAACAGAATTTTGGCGTATGGTATGGCAAGAAAAGGCTTCTTGCATAGTTATGCTAACGAAAACATTCGACTTTATTAAAGTAAGTGTAAAATCATTGTTTATTATAATATAATTTCTAAATAAATTCTATAATTCAATTATCTACATTAAACATTTCTGTTTTGTCCTTTTTTATATTCATCTTCTATGCGTAAATGTGCTAAATATTTGCTTTCTCCTCTTTACTTTTTGATTATGTTTATAACAATTCAGGTGTTTTGTTAATGCGTTCTTTTTGTTTTTAAAATGGTATATAAGTTCTATTGTAACCTACTCAGCTTGAATAAATCCATAATGCCGTCAGAAGTGGAAATAATCAATACTTAAATCATGGCAGAAGTGTCTGCATAAATGAATTGAAAATCACTTTTAAAGATTTTGTTGCAAGGCTTAGTATAAGTTTGTGTTATTTGCAATACTGTTTTGTTTCACTGCAACATAACGTAAGTGTAAATGATTTGAAAAAGAAATGTTTCACACAATTGACTGTAACAATATATATTATTTTTACTGCAACAATAATGTAAAACCATTTAAAACGTAAACCATTATCTAAGTAATTTTTATTTTAAAATCACAATATTGTTGATAAAAATATGATTCTTTTGAATTTTATTGAAAATAGTGCAATATAATAAAACAAAATATTTGTATCTGTCATAAAAATGAAATTATTTAATTGCCTTTCTTTCAGGTAATGTGTGTTCAATATTGGCCAGCAAATAAAGATAAAGATGAGGAATATGGAGGAATAGGTGTTTCTGTTTTAAAGGAAGAAGAATTTGCGAATTTTCATATAAGAACTATTAAATTGTATAAAAAAGATGAAAGTGATGTAAGTACCGATTTTTATTAAATAGTCAATTATTTGACCATTTTTTCAAACATATTTTTTGTTATAGGTTATAACAGAAGAGAGAAAAATATTACAGTTTCATTATACAGAGTGGCATTCTCATACCTGTCCATTTGGTAATGCAGTTCTAGAATTTCGTCGACGAGTTAGAACTGTCGTAGGTTCAACGTTAAAAAATCATACCGGCCCTATGATAGTTCATTGCAAGTAAGCAATTAAAAATGCTATAATTTAAATTAAAATGTGTACGTACACATACTTTTGTATGATAATAATTTGGAAATATTTTATTTTATTTCATAGTGATGGTGGTGGACGATCTGGAGTTTATCTTGCAATAGATGCGAATATGGAACTTGCAGAAGAAGAAGATTCATTTGACGTATATGGATACCTTAAAAAATTACGACAAAGTAGAAGAGGTTTAATAGAAAATTTAGTGAGTAGAATATTTTATATGAGTACATGTTAAATAAATTCACTGTTTTCAATAAAATTGGTTACCATTTATTTTTAAGACAAAGTAATCTTTAAATTACTTAAATTATATTTAAGAAATAGTATATTTTTTAAATAATATTTTTTCATCGATTTTTCAGGAGCAATATAAATTTGTATACGATACATTAGAAGAATTCGTAGTTTGCGGCGTATCGTGGTTTCCAGTTTCAGAACTGTCACAAAGATTAAAACAAAAAAGTATAAAAAATCCAATCACAAAAATGAATGAGTATCAGCGAGAATATCAACAGATATGTAAGCAAACACCACGGTTTACTATTGGAGATTGTGCTGGTGGTCATAGAGCTGACAATAGGGAGAAAAATCGTGATGTACTAGTTGTTCCGCGTAAGTTTATTATTAGAAAGCGTACACAATGAAACAATGTTCATTTACGAAATCCAATATTCAATTTCTACTTCTGTTCAAGCAAAAATAATATATTTTATTTTGCAAAACACATAAGTAAAATAATTAAAAATATTAATTTTTTTATATATATGAAGTCACACAATTCAAGAAAAATCAAATGTTAAGTTACATTATAATTACAATAAACTTTGTAAATTTCACAAAAGAAAAATGCAATTTGAACTTTCGTCTTCTATTTCACAGCTTTGTGGAAATAAAGATGTGAACATTATTTTTAGATTAATCTTACAAATATTGTGTAAAGAAAAATATTGACCTTTTTACGTTTACTCTTTGGTATTTCAACAGTCAAGTTTTTGAATTACAATGTACCTTAACATATTTAATACATTCTGCAATTGACCTTCTTTTTTCTATTTGAATTTTTCCTTTAATACGTTTTTTCACAAAGAAAAATAATATGATACATTATTTTCAGCCGACAATTTCCGCCCATATCTTACGAGTTTTCAAGGAAATAACTTTACAGATTATATTAATGCTGTTTTTGTAGATGTAAGTATTATGGATTATAAAAAAAACTTATTATTTGTATTCAATTTTCACATAAAAATTAAAAAATGTTTCTCTATAATTTGTATGCGTAATATAATTGAATTTAACATAAATCCTTATTAATATTGTTGAATATAACAAATTTGCAGGGTTATACAAAACCACGAGAATATATCGTAACAGAGTGGCCGCTAAAAGAAACGTGCGGAGAATTTTGGTCTCTCGTTTATGATTATGAATGCGCTGCAGTAGTTGTACTATGTTCTCCTCCACAAGCATCAACTGCATTCCCGAGTTTTTGGCCTGATGGAAGACATTCCGTGAAATATGGTCCCATTTTTACCATAGATCATATTAGTCGAAATCATTACACAAATATTAAAACATGGGTTTGTATATTATTTGTCGAAAGTATTGTCTATTAGATATACTACGATAACAAATTATAATACAAATATTGCATTTATTACAGGTGTTTAGAATAAATAAAAAAGTAATATCTCTAACAGAATTGATGGCTGGTGTTAAAGCTCCTCCTAAAACAGTGCAACTATTTCAACTGACTTGTTGGCCTATGGGACACAAAGTTCCAACATCAACTAATAGTCTTGTAGAATTAATGAATATGGTTGAAAGATGGCGGCAAAGAACTGACTATGGTCCCGTTGCTGTTATATCGCCCGATGGCAGAAGTCGTTGCGGTGTTTATTGTGCAGCAAATGCATGTATTGAACAAGTTATTCAACACGGAGAAGTTGATATATTTCAAGCTGTTAAGACAGTACGAAGACACAGGCCTCAACTTGTCGAAAATATGGTAATATCAAATCTTAAATTTGTTAAATAAGTTTGTACTAAAAGTTAGTTATGTAAAATAAATGTTATCTTCTATTTCAGACTGAATATAAGTATTGCTATGATTTGGTGTTGCACTATGTATTACATTATTTGAATAAAGATATGAATGAGAAAAAGTGAGAAAGCGAGCTGAGGGACGAGCTATGGTTCATCGATTTTGGCCGAGGGGCAGCTTTGCCATTGACTCCTGAGGAAATACCAACGGACGGCGAACCCGTTGTGCCTTGTGCTCAAGGCCGTGTTGTGATTGAAACAGTAAGACCTGCGCCACCACATTTTGCCACTTGTTCTACGTATCGCAAACAATTTCTAAGTAAGGATGATGCAACAAAGAAGAAGCAGTTGTCTATAACTGTTGAAGAAACTAAAGGAGGCAAAGGTACTACCCCTAAAATAACAACGACGGTAACAATTACAACTTCTACAAGCGTAACAACTGTTCAAAGCACTATAACAAGGCCTGAAGATTTGCAAATAAAATCATGTTTTTCGAATAACTCAACGGAAGCAAGCCCGTCAATAACAGAAGAACAAAGCTCGCATCCCTTACTAACTTTTAATGATAAATTTATTAAGCCTGAATTAATTTCGACTAGAAATAGTAGTGTTGAGAGTGAATCTTCAAAACTTTGTACAAGTATTCAAAGAAAAGCTTATATGGACTTACAAGATGCTATTGCTTTGCTTGATGAAACTTGTCCAAATCCCGACTTAAGTCCTTCATTAACACCTCGAACTCCAAGAACGCCATTAACACCACATCCGCGCAGTAAAAGGGCACGTTCCAAAAGCAGTGATAATTCTTCAAATTACAGCAATGATCATCTCAGTGAAAAGTCATTCGAAAATACTAAGGTTCAAGAGAAAAGTAAAAAGCGACCGTTTCTTCGTAAAATTGGAATATCAATGACAGAGGATCATCCTTTTCTCGCAAAATTGGCGCCGAGAATTATTGGGAAACCATATCTTGAAAAAATTGGACCTAGTAAAGCAGTAGAAAAGCCGTTTCTCGATAAAATTGGATCTTCGAAGACTCTTGATAAGTTTACTTTTGAATTACCAAAGTGTGAATCAACTCAAGAAAAAATTATTGAGGAAAATGAAAAAAGTGAAACATCTCATAAGCAAGACGAGGGTAAGCATTTTGCCAAACGTTCTGGCAAGGGATTCTTATTGAAAATGTATTCTTTTGAAACGGAAGATTTGGAAGACACTTCAATGAAAAAATGTCATCGTGATCCTTTACGTGGAGCTTCATTAGATGATGTATTAGATAAAGGGTCAAATAGTTTACCCTGCATGGAAAATGTTGAGAATAAAGAAGTTATCGAATCACATGCAGTTGAACTCGTTAAGTGTAAAGTTACGATGAGTGAAGAAGTATTGTCTTCTAGCACTTGTCTCAGTTCATCTATAGAAGGTCCTATGTGGGAAAATTCTCCACGCCGTAAACGTAAGACTAAAAAGTTTCTTGCTGAAACAATAAGAAAAACAGACACCGATAGTTTTAAAGAAGGCCTATTATGTAGTGATGAAAGTGTGCCAAATTCACCTACTAAAAAACGTTTAACTATACTAGATGTTGATAATGCAAAGCTATGGCCCGCAGAAAGCAGACGTCAAATTTCAGAGGATATTTTAGATAAGAAGAGTGAACGACATAAAGATTTTGATAAATACAGTGGATCGTCCGATAATTTATTTACGTCGAAAAATTTGAGTTTAGCTCATGTAAAGAATGATGATAATAATTCATCTGTATCACAGGAATCATCGGGAATTCAATCATCAAATCATAGTATTAGCAAAGAAACATTTAAGCAATTATATAATAAATTTGAATCTCAAGAAGTGCCTACCGAAAGTTATGCTGAATTTAAGCAGCGTACACGTGGAAATCTTTATCTAACATCAGCATTACGTCGAATGCCTGACGTACAAAAAATTTCAACTCCTTTATTAAATTTGCAAACTTCTTCTAAAGAAATAAAATTAGTCGATAAAGAACTATGTAACGATCGTTCTATGAAACCAGAAGCTAAACTTCCGATTCGATCTCGATCCGTCCTTCGAAAACAAGATGGTATTGACCATACTAGCGATCAAGAATGTGATAATAATACCACAACCATTAATCGACCCAAAAAACATATTATTCATGAACCATCGCAAGAAACAGTTGATTTATTAACAGAATTACGCAAAGTCAAAAGTTTATTAAAAACTCCATCTTTCGAAAAAGACCTTGACTTCGATGAAATGAAAGCTATAGTTAAACAACCAAAAAAAGTTCTTCTCACCGATAAAGAATTTTGTCTATCAGTAGAACGTGAAAACAGTATTCGCAGACCTACAAAACTATGTCCTGAAGAAGTCACAATATCGGAAAATACGCCTGCTCTTGGTCCAGCTTTTTTTGAAAAACGATGTTTATCATTAGATTATGCGGATGATGAAAAGTCACAAAAATCGGACATTCGGACAATATCTTTAAGTTCAACTACTACTAAATGTAAACCTTCAGAAGTTGAAGAAACATCTGAATCAACTCCTATGTGTGATTCTAAAAGTTATTGTTCAGATGTTTTTTCATCGCCTTCGGAGGAAGTGCAACCACAAGAAAAAAAGCAAGAAAATTATTCATCTTCGCTTGATAAATATAACAGTTCCGAAGTAGATATTTCAATCCCTATAGATGAAAAAGGGTGCAGTCCAAGGAATAATTTACAAAATCAAAGTAGAACTAATGATCAATATGAAATTATGTCACCAAGAGTGACACCATTTAAAATGAAAAAGCGTTTAGGAAAAATATCTGTTGAAGATACAATGAAACAAGAAAATTTTGCATTAAATAAAGCGAACTGCAGGTCGGTCGCAATGCAAAAAAAGACCAAATGTTTCCCCTTATAAATAGAAAAGATATATACATTATTTAATTAAATCCCGTTTTATATTACAGCACTATACATCTCTTTTTTATAATAATATATGTTTTAAGTAATCAATTTTAGAACAAGTTTCACAATTATATGCATTTTGACAACAATCGGTCGTTTATTATAATATACATTTTTACTAGTTTTTTAATTAATCTCTGCTATTATTCTGAAACAGATTACACAATGTATATTGATTATAAAATATATATGATATTGTATATATTATATAGATATATAAATGTTATAAGAATGTTGAACAATTTTTGTACTTCTTTGTTTGATACTCATTTATATTTTATTCGAAGAATGAAAACATAAAATTTCGATAGGTATATGTTGTAAACTTAAAAGTGTAATTCAAATTTTTAAGTTGTTGTTAATTAACGCAATTTTAGAACATCTAATATAAATGTATATATGAACGTTTTGAAATGCATTTAATTTCATAACGTACTAATTATTATTATGTATTAAAAAACCAAACCTACAATTAATTTTTATTTATCAATTGTGGAAATAATATAAAACTACAATTTGTCATCTATAAATATGTATAAGCTACTGTTAAAGAGATATTATATTTTATGAACTGTTGTATATGTTGTAATATATATGTTGTTTATATTAACATCAAGACGCGATTTTTCTGACAAAATAACGTTGCCAATTAACATAAAAAGTATACAGGCAAAATATAACTTCTAAATTCGTTATCATTTTTAAATAATTTTTCTACGGCTAAACAGTATTTTTTATTCTGATAAATGCTGACGAATTAAAAGATTGACTTTTTTTACAATGTGATATAAAGTTCATGCGCAAATAGTCAATAATTATTACTTTATTAGCAACTATTTGAGACATTAATCATTTTTATATGAAATATATATTGGTTTAAATATATAAATAAAATGTATTATTCATTTGAAATGTTTCTTATTTACTTTACTAATTTAAATATAATTGTAACTCAAAGTATATTGTATTATATACAAAACGCTGAACAAAAAAAAGACCAAACTAAAGTGAAAAAATATAAATAAATTAGATTGGATTTAAGGTAGGACTATCGTAAAATAGCGTATCATATATGATGTTCCAGTATTTTTTAAATATTTTATACTGTTTTAAAGTAAAATATACTAAAAACTGTAATATTCAAATTCTTAGCTAAAATCTATATATTTTTATATACTTTTATTTATCTAACTAAAATTGAAACAAAATATATGTGCACTCTTTTTTTATCATTTATAGTTAAAATATCTTGGGTTTAAAATTTGAATGGCATTTATTTAGAAATACTTAAATTAAAACATATATTTTTAAAAATGAAATCCTAAGAAAAGTCGTTTCATGATAGTCCTATCTTAATATAATTAACATTTATGATACATGTAATATTTTAGAACTATTTTTATTAAAATAAAATTTGTTTCTTTTGTTTAGTGTATTACTCGTAGCTAAAAAATATAGTTACGTATATAATGTTGAATATTAATGTTGTAAAAATGGATTAAATTTGTTAAATATGAAATATATTTAAAATAAATTAAGTAAGTTGTCGCTTGATAAAAAGTAAGCACCGAAAATGTTAAGTTACTATACATAAAAGGTGTAAATATTTCTAATTACATCGCATATTAACAAAAATGTATATTTTCTTGGATGCAGGAAATTAAAAAAAAACTATTGTTTGTTCCTGCGTGATGTAAAAAACATTGTTTGAAAATGTTCTATTATATCTCTGTTGGTACTAAATGTTCAACTCCCGAAACTTCGTTTATTTTTGTAAATTATAAATAACACATAACATTTTAATGTTTTTTATATCCTTATATTTTTACAGACGTTCACAGCAAATTGTTTTAGCGAAATCTGATATATTATGCCATATTTGATATCAGTATATTCTATGAAATATTATAATGAACAATTTACAATTTATGACAATATTTTAAAAATGTTCTCACATTTGTAAAATTCGATGAATAATTTATAATATAATTAAATTTTGAATCAATATGACGATACTTATATCTTTATAAATGAAACAGAATATACATTGTTGCTAAACATATAATATGTGAAAAAATATATTGTCAGAATCTAATGCAATTCAATACATTTGTTCATTGAATATTTTTCTATCATAATTTTTCATATTATAACAAATGATTTTGCGTCTCATTAGAATTGCAATCAAATATTTAATATTTTAATGAATTATTCAGTAAAATAATAAATATTTCAGAGAGAATAAATCTCTTATAAAACATAAAGTTTAAACATATTTGTCATTTTAGAAATATCTTAATCAAATTGTACCTCACTATATTTTAATCTTAAAATAATTTTTATAAAAATACTCCATTAAACAATCTATTACATTTTAATGATATTTGACAAATTTTCTTATATATATTTAATGTTACAATTATACATAAATAACAGAAATTAATGTCAAAAACACAGTACCGCGTATAGATTTTTCACAATTAAATATTGTAAAAAACAGATTAAGTATAATAAAAATCATATTTTACAAATCACAAAATTTGTGTAATACATTTAATTTTATGTGAAATAAATATTTTGTATGTTTAATTTGTATAATTTCTTGTTTTTTCGTAATTTCCATAATAATATAATACGATTATAAATTAAATTATATAAATTCATAAAATAAATTATTATCACCCGTTTCGTATCGTAACATTACAATATTATATTGCTTTGCACAAAAAGTAACATTCAACATTTTTTAAAATTTAATAATTCACTAAACTTTCTCAAACATGTGATCAAATCTTAATAATTGATAATAAATCATAATAATTGATGACATTATGTTAGCTTGTATTTGTTATAATCAACACAGGTGAAATCATTTTTGAAAAATTATAAAAATTATTATGTTTGTGTTAAAAATATATAATAAATTATGATATTTATTAAGAACTCTTATTTTAACATAATATTATTGTAGAAATACAATTTTATATAATTATTTATTTTATATTCTTATAATTGATATTACATTATGTATTGTAATATATTTTATGTAATTCTTACCGTGAATTTATATAGTATAATATAGAAAATATATATTTATTGTACAACGATTAAATAAAAATAACTGTGAAAACAGAAATTGTACATGTGCAAAGAAATGAGACACTATGAAATAAAACAAATATAATAGAACACCTCTAAAAAAATCATTGTTAAGTTTTATCAATTAAAAACTACAATGTTAAGTAATTTCACAATAATTAATTTTTGTTACATAAATTGTGTAAAATATTAAGTTTAATATAAATATTATGAGTAACAAATTGGCCAATAGAAACCAACCATAGGATTTTTATCGAATAAGCATAAATTAAAATCTCATTGTTGGTATTTTTTCTAATATTAATATTATAATATTTGTATTTCTAATTATTTTTATTCATATTTAAAGCACGATAAGTTTAAAAAATACTACTTTGTAACTTAAGAAAATATGTACTAAACTTCAAATAGATATATTTATTGATAAAAAATAAATTTTGATTATTGGTGAAATAGTATAACTTAAAAATCATTTATGTGCAAAATTTTTCGAGTACATAGATGAAAAAAATTGTTATTATTTTTAAATTGTAAAAATATGCTTTATATGAAAAGTAGTAAACATTACTGAAATATTCCGATGTTATAACTAGTCAACTTGTCGAGAATATTATATACAATTAGATTTTAATTGTTTGTTAAAAGTGTAGAATAATTTTTTTATTGAAATAAAGTTTAAAAAATTGAAATCTTAAATTATTCATTATTCAATTTAAATGAATCAACTGAATTTACATAATAAAAATAGATCATTTAAAAAAGATTAAAAATGTCTTTTAAATGTTAAAAGCAATAATAAAATATGTATATTTTATAATAATACAAAAAATATGCTTCATAAATGTCCGTAATCATTAAAAGTTAATACAATAAATAAATGAAATTCAATGTAACAATTAAAAACAACATAAATTAGCAAAAAATGTAATTATTATTTAATTGCAATTTCTCCACATTCTAAAACAAACAAATATTAAAAAAAACTTATTTTCGTCGATTAAATGTCATTAAAACTTTTATACTACTTTTTATTTTTACATTATATAAAATTTATATAAAGAATCTATATGAACAGTTTTTGCCGCTATATTTATAGAACAAAATTATATTAATATTATATCATCATCATCCGCTATCAATTTGAATTTTAAGCACACAAAATAAAACGATTACGATCGAGGTACGCTATACATAATTAGTTGTTTATGTATGTATAAATAAATCAAAGAGATGTATGTATATATGTTACTGTATATAAAATAAAAATATATTGTTGAACAAAGACGAATGTAATAATTAAATGATTGATAAATATTCTGTAAATTTTAATGATGTGTGTGAATACGAATACACGCGAATATTCAAGGATACGTGCCAAACACACAATTTATTGTATGTTATATTAAATAAATGTAAATCCTACTTTTATAAGTAAATATGTTAATGTAAATATATGTGTTATTGATTATGTGTATTAATCCACATTATGACCTTATTTTAGACAAAAAATACATTACTAAATTATTTATACAATTATTTATTATAATTTAAATTATAATAAATGTATCACAGTGAGACGAAATATTTTTATAATTAGCAATCGAAAAAGTATAGTCACACATAACAAATAATATAATCTATTATATTAGTAATAATCAACATAAACATATTCCATACAATTAATATACAATACTTAAATCAAATTTCATCTACAATTGTTGAAAATGCAGTCTATTGATACGTCCCTTTTCTAAATATTGCATTCAATCCCTTTTAAATGAATTGGGTTGATAGATGTTTGTATTATTATTCAGTCAGTTTATTATTTAAATTGATTTTGAGCAAAAGTAATTTTGGATCAACAATGTCCTGTTGAAAAAGTGGATGCTATTAAATGATTTCAAATATAAGTTGCAAAACAATTTGAAATTTAGTTCATAAGTTCACTCATGCATACTTACTTTAAAATGTGTTTGCATTGGTGATTTAATATGATCTTCTATAAAGTACCGATTGTTGTCCGACTCTTGGTTATACATTTTAATAGGCTTATCATCCCTTTCCGGTAATTGAATGTCACTCATACGCAAACTAATTCTCTCTCTATAAATGAATGAATAACAAGAAGATGAAAGGAAGAAAAAATAATTGAAAGATCAATGGAACATCGTTTAAATTATACCTAGCAAGAGCAATTTTTTCAGCCGCTATTTTATTTTCTCGTTCATCTAACACTTGAAGTTGCACTTGTAACTGTTGAAACTTTTCTTTATACTTGTGTTCAATTTGACGAGCTCTTTTTAATGCTTCAATTCCTTCGTTCTTCTTGATTAATGCTAACTGTAAACCAAAATAATATTTTGTACTTTCTTGTATTAATCAATTAAAAAGTAAAAAATGCATTTTTTACTTGTGTTAAATCCTCCAAGTGTTTGGCCTGCTGAACCAACTGATTCTCTTTTTCAAGTAAAATATTACGTTGTGTTTCTAATTCTGCAATTCTTTCCTGCCACATTTTTCTCTCACGGACTATTGATTCTGTTGCTTCTTTGGCTGCTTTAACACTGGACTCAAGCTATTACGTTTTACGTTTTATTTGTACATGTTTCAATTAAACGAAAAGAATAACATACAAAAGAAGAACAAACCTCAACTTTGTTGATTTCATCCGATTTCATTTGTAATGTATTGAAAACTTGCAATTTTCCACGTTCAGTTGCAATACTTTCTCGCTCTTTTGCAAGTATTTCAGCTTGTCTTACTTGCTCTTTATCCCACATTTCTTTCGATGCCTACATATGAAATATAATTATTATATTAAAAATTTTATCATTTTATTATTTTTCAAAATTAAATCTGCTAGAAAAACCTTTATATTAGCAAGTTCCCATTTCGATTGTTCCATCAGTAATTGTCGATCTCTAACAAGTGCAGTTTCTCGCAACTTTAAATTGTTTTCCATTTCCATTAACTGAGACATACGATTCCGAAACTCCGACGACATTGAACTTACTTCCTCTTCAAATTTTTGCGTAATTTTAATAAATTGCTTCCGTTCAGCCTCTAATATATTTTTGTCCCGTTCTAGTTCATCTTTTAGACCTGCATAAATAATAATAATTACATCCATATATAATTGTATAGATGTGTAAATTAATTTAATATAAATGCAAATTACACTGTAAATGGATTTCTTGTTTCTTAAATGCATTTTCCTTAGAATCGACAAATTTATTTTCACATTCTTCCATTCGTTCCTGAAGTTTGATTAAATTATTGATTGCCACTTCCGAATTATCCAATATTTTAGCCACATCTGTTCCGCGCGTCGTTATTAGGTCAATTGCCGTTTGTTCCAACTTTTTTGTTTTCGAAATATTTTCTATCGTATCAGCATGCTCTCTTTGCAAAAGTTCAATACTGCGCGAATGACGTTCATAAGTTTCTTGTAAAAGCCTTTTATTCTCCATCTATTAAAATCGTGTTTATATGCATTAATTATTTTGAATATTCAGATATTAATTTTCAAACAATAAACCAACCATCAGCAGTTCCTTTTCGTCCTCATGAGCTTTATCAAGTTCCACCATCTTTTCTTTCATGTGTTGTATTATTGTTTCAAAATGTTCTTCCAACATTTCCGTATTTTTCTTCAAACGATTTTCCAATTTTTCTTGCGATTCTTCCAAGAATTGTATTTGTTTTCTTTAAATAATCATTTAAATTTTCAATTTATTACTTTATGCAAATAAATAAAATACATTTTTTTTATTTTCTACCTGTATGATTCATCTAAAATAAATATTTCCCGTTCATGCTTTTCCTTAATACTTTCCACAGTTTGTTCCAATTGTACTTTTTCAATCTGCAATTTTTTAACTAAAATTTCAGCCTCAGATTCCTTGTCTAACTTACTAGTTTCACCATTTGAATTCTTATTTGTCGTTGATGCCGAGAAGCCGGGATTAGACGATGATTGGACTAAAAGTGTCTAAAAAACGAAAAATTACTATACTTTTCATCAATTTTAACAATTAATAATATCATTTAATATTCAACCTGCAAACAATTATTAATTCGACCATGTTGCATTTTCAATTGAGCTTCCAACAACGCCTGTCCTTCAATTTGCCTCTTTACAAGTTCCTCAAATTGTTTCTCCTGTTCCATTAGTTTCAATTTTCGATTTTCTAAAATGTTGCCCAACTGTTCGTATTGCTGAAACAACGACGTTGTTGATTGAATGTCGTTCTGCATTGTCGCTACAATCGATATCTGATCATTTTGTAAGTTCGATGGCGAGGTTGTATCTATTACTCTCGATTGACTCTCAGTGGAATTCAAAAATACGTTTCCTAAACTTTGACTATTACGAATTGATCCGAATTTTTCATCATCACTGGAAGTTCTTAATGCTGGTGCAGATGATAATTTTGAACGTTCCATAGTATCTTCTTGTTTTGAAGTTCGACTGCTTCCACCAAGCCAATCTGGTAAATCTTGTAATTCACGTTTCTTTCCTCCTTTCTCTTGATCACTTAAGGATGTAAATATGTTACCTTTTAATACACTAGTTTCCTAAAAATTAACAAAATATTTATTAAAAATGTAAACAATACATTGAAAACTGCATCACAAAATCTGTCTTTTTTATTTTGCTTTACATCGACTTTATCAGAGTCAACTTTATTTGGTGCAGAAAATAATCCCAGTGGATCTTCCAATACAGTCGAACTACTTCCTCGTCTTCTCCGAGGTTCTCGTTTTTGTGTTGGTAAGTATTCCATACTATTGCTTGACTTATTTGTCGTAACAACATTTGATCCTCCATCATACGCTGAATATTGACTAGAAATATTGTCACCGGTTGAAGGTCTTGTTTTTGAATTAAAAATATCATTAAAACTTGACTTCTTTGAGTCATTATTATCAATTGATTGTGTTTTGGCAGTGCTGTCACTTTCTGTGAAAATTGACTTGATTATATTTTGTCGCTGAGTTTCTGTATTAAGTTTCAATGACGATGATTTTTCAGTTTCTGCATTTTTATAATCTGGCAGTTTTGATGATTTAGTAATAATTGGCTTATTTACGTCTATAGTGATTTGCGGCTTAATGCCAAATAAGTCGGCAACTCTAGTACTTTTAGATGTAGAAATTGATTTTTGTCTTTTTGGAGAATTTTCACTATCTGATAATAAGTCGCCTAAAATATCATCTTCTTCTAACAAAGAAGAAATATTGTTAGTTTAATAATAATCATAATTATTATAGTATAATAATGTATTCGAAGTAATTAAATTCAAATAAGAATTCTTATTTGAAATAAACATTTTGGTTTACATTAAATCCTACTTACCGTTAAATTTAACACTTTTCTTTGCTGGTTTTATTTCCTTGCTTGCATACCCGCCTTCGAGAATTTGTTTGTCCAGTTCTGACATATCTTCCAATAAATCCGATAAATCATCTGCCATTTTTATCTGCATTTTAATAAAATAAAATGTATTTATCAAAAAATTAATGTTTTTATTTCAAAATAATCTTGCACTTACTCTTAATATTTAAATTCTTTCCTTATATACAACACTGTTGAAAATAATATTTGTTTACACTATTTTCATTGATACTTAAAATAAATCAATTGATATAATTCATGTAATTGTCATAAAATAGAAACTTAAAAAAAATCACCTATGTGGTTGTCAAACTAATTGTTGTCGTAGTAACGTCAAAAGTATAGACTGTCACACGCACAAACACACATACACAGTTGAAAGAATCACGTGGTCTCGTCGTCCTCGTTTATTGGCTGAGTCAGAATGACAGCGTAACTCTTCTAAGCACAAGTGTGCCGTACAGTGTGTCGCATACATATAGCAGTGATAAAATACATCAAATAAAATCAAGTAATTAAAATACTAGCGAAACAATTAATGATGGCAAGCATAACATTTTCGCCACAAGCTTATTCAAAAATAATTCTTCACGCGGCAAAATATCCGCACTGCAGTATCAATGGTCTGTTGTTAGCAAAGCATAAAGGTAAACACGACGCGAAAAGTGGAGGACTGTATATTGAGGATGCAATTCCGCTCTTTCATATATGTTTACACGTTTCTCCGATGACGGAAGTGGCACTTACTATGGTTTGTATTCATCTCCTGTCTCTTATATTTTTCCTATTGATTTGTATAACAATCAATAGTTATAAAATAATTACACTCAAAAAATGGTTCAACAATTTTGACATTTACTTATAGGTTATGTCACAGTTGTTATTAAAATTATAATTATTGTTTTATGGAATAAACATTAAATATTTTTTGATTATTTATGTTTTTGATGAATTATGCTAAGTAAAAATATAAAGAAACTTAAATAAAATCATATACTTAAACAAATAAAATTATGGTTAATCATTGAAATTAATAACAAGTAATGCTTCCCTCTTTCATATTATTTTAGGTCGACCAAATGGCATCGAAGGAAGGATTAGAAATTGTTGGATATTATATGGCAAATGAAAATGTTTTCGATTTAAGGTAACTCTTAATATATTTTATCTATTGCATGTAATTTATAAAATCAATAAAACAATATATTAGTTTATTAATTATTTGAACTAAGTCTTGCAATGAATATTATGTATTGAAAAATTGTATCTTTATACTATAAATATTTTGCGTATTAATATTTAATTAATTTAAAATAAATGTTAAAGTACAGACAAACCAGCGCACAGAACAGTAGCTGATAAAATTGCTGAAAACTTCAGTGGTGCCCTTTTAGCTGTGGTAAGTTAAACAAATAATATGAAATTTGAAAAAGATCACCAAAAAAATTTATAATAAAAGAATCTTGAATTTGAAAATTTTAGATAGATAATAAAGAAATAACATTAGGAATGTATTCAAATCCATTACGAATCTACCAGCACTTTGATGGAAAATGGAAAACCAAAGATAAATATTGGTAATAATTAAATATATATATAATACAACTTATGAAAATAAATTATAAAATTAATAATGAAAAGGAAACTTAAACAATAAATATTTCCACTTTTCTAGTACAAGTGTTGACGGCGGAGAAGCAGTAACAAATGCTGTTTATTTATTACTCAAACAAGAAGAATATAAAAATCTTGTTGATTTTGACAATCATTTTGATAATATATCGTTGGATTGGAAAAACTGTAATATAAATAAAACTGTATCATCATTGTTGGATCAAGAGGGGTAAAAATAAATCTATTAATATTTACATTGGTTTTAATTCTTGTTTTTTTTCCTTTTTTCACCTATTCTTTAATTTTTAATTAAAACCAGTTGCTAGTTCATAGCAGATCGTATAAATAATAAATTGGTATTCTAAATTTACACGTCTATGTTAAACAGCTGCAATTATCTAATTAAATTATATGTTTATAATTATAATAATGACAACAAGTTTCTTCATTGTTAATTTTTTGTTTGTAATTGAGATTTACAATCGTTTTGTTTGTAAAATGATCAGCAATACTGTCTTTGTTCGATTGTCTTTGTTTCGTTCGAATTAAAAGAATCAAAGTGATTGAATTTAGTGAATGATTTAGAATACAAATTTGTATTTAAATTAATTTGAAAGCATAAAGAAAGCACAATACGTTGATGAAGTTGCGATTGAAAGAGAACGAGGAACTTTTATATCTTCATGGTACATTTTTATAGCTTTTTTATATTGAAATCGTTATTTTTTATGTTATTTTTTTGTTTGCTCTTATTTTTTACTACAACAAATGTTATTTACAAACATTTTTTTATTACCTTCTGCATCGAATCATTACAGACATACGTAATAAAATATGCGCAATTATTAGAGATTCAACAGATGTACAGATTACTTTTCAATTAAGTGTATCAAAAATATCTATACGAAGTCGCGATAGCATCATTCATGGATATTAATATAACAAATATAAACATTTTGAATCGATAAAAAAAAATAAAACGGTGAACAATTTACACCTGCATTTTATCTACCTTTAATTTTATACACTTTTTTTTATAACTTTTGCTACTTTGTTTCCACTTTGTGGATTCTCACTTTATTTGTGAAAACACGTTTTTGTTTTCTGACTTTATTATAAAATTATATTTATGATAATGTCAAAATATTCGAATGTTGTTTCAATTATGTTTTTGCTGCTGATTAAAAATTTTCTTTTTTTAATATAATTTTTACTTTAATCTTTTTAGTTTATTTTTATACATTTAAATATGTTGGTAGTGCACAGCCATGATAAATATGTCAAATGTGCTTTGTGTCTATGTTATTTATTATACTGTGGTATTAGATTATAGCGGGTTATTCTTTATTTTTTCTCTTTTTTCGGTTTTTCTTGTTTTATAAGTACATCTAGCTAATCAGCAACGCTTATGACGTCACTAAAATGTTGCTGCAACTTGTCGTTGCAGTAATGCTTTAATTTTTTACTTATTTTAGAATTATTACTTTATATTTCGATGATATTTGTTTAGCATTTTTAAGGCGCGTTGAGCATAAACAATTTTTTTCTACTATACACATTAAAATTATTTAAAATTTCTATTATGCAAATTATTAAAAATACAAATCATGATATGCTGACGTTTAAATGTTATTAACATTACAATTTTCCAAGTAAATATTATTAAAATTATAAATTTATCAATAATAAAATATTAAACCAGATTACGACTAAAATCCTGGTTAAATATTTGTTACTATTTTTTATTGTAAAAATAATGTTTTAATTAAAAAAATTTATTTATTCACACAACGCGCTTTTGGATTAAAAAAAAATGGTACAAAAGTCATAGTCAACATTAAAAGGTTTCGCATTTAAATACATCGAAAGTCTAATTTTTATATAAACTTGGTTGATTTGTGATTATTATTAACTTATGTACAATTACTTAAACGTAAATCACACTTTATGAGCATAAAAAAGTAACTTTTACTATATAGTACACTTTTCTTTCTTTTTCTTTACTTTTTTTATAACGGATATGAACTATTTTCACTAATAATTGTCACAACCAAGGTTCATTTTAGGAAAAAGAATACAATAATTGTAATATTTTTCCTATAATTTCTTTGATTAAAATCTAAGGTAGTTGTAAAAATTACAATTTATACATTTATTTTTCTTTTTCATAAATACTATATAACTTTTCTTCCCTAAAAAATATCTGAGACCTTCTTTTGAAATCTTTAAGTGGTTAAAAATGTTTCTCGTACGTCGATTACGATTATCAAATTTGTTCTCAAATAATATTTCTGTTTAAACTACTTTTGTACAATTGTATGTATATTAATGATATACATTTGAAGCTGTTAAGCATTATATCATTTCAAAGCTGCGATTGGTAAATTTGGTTCATTGCATTGTATATGTTCCAATGTTTAAAATGTTTAAATATAGGATAATATTTTGCATTATTATACAATGTTTTATTAGTAACTGCTTATTGCCTTTCATGTTAAAGTAAAAATGATATAAATTATATGTAAATTTGAAAGTGCATAATTTTTTGAATCGAAAATAAATTTCATCTCTTATTTAAAATGTTAACTTCTGAACAATGAAGTATAAACTATAGCAATTTCATTTAAGTTAAATTATTTTTTTGTTTTAGATATTACACGAATAAGTTGAAAATATATATAAGTAATTTTAATTATAAACTATATCATTTATACTTTGACATTATTAGTATATACTTAAGCAAATGTCTATATAAATTTACACATTAAATACACAAATACTTAAGTATAATTAAATGTCATTCAATATTATTTACACTTTTATCATTTTTTTTCAACATTTATAAAATATTTGTTTCATTTTTAACAACTTTTTACTTCAATTTCATTAATAACTATTTTTAACAATGAAATGAAATTGGTCTAAAGCGAAGTTAATAAAAGTTCAATGTTATATTGAAAATGAAAATTCAATATTCACGTAGAAAAATGTTTTCAAATTATTTATAAATACTATTTTTATGATTACTTATTTAAAAAATATTCTAATTTCAAAATTATGTTCTATAAATAAATTAAATTGAATTAAAATATTATTTCCAATACAATTTAAATTCTTGTAATTAAAAAATTGAACATTTTTTAAATTTATGAACTATTTCATTTCATTGTAGTTCAAACTCCAACAATCATTTTGGACGGTTATACAAGCATATCCAATTAGATATTTTAACATTTTTTGAATCAATTACCTTTTTTTCATACAAACCAAAATGTTCTACAATTGAGTGATTTTTTTCTGTATTATTCCATCTCAATTAAAGCAAATGTAATATTTATTACAAATAACCATTTGCGTAACATGTGTTGTTAAAATCACGTTTTAAAAAGCATTTTTAAATTTTGAAATACTTTTGTCATAACTGAACTTGAATGGAAAATGATTTCCAATATTATTATTATACTCATTTTGAGCAAGTTAAATTAAAAGTCAACCTTACAAATTTATTTTCATTATTTCATTAATAGAATCTAACTTTAATTGATGACGCTATTTTATATATACATTACATTAATATATCTCGTATTTTATTCGTATTACTATAATATATATTTATCAACATGTTTTCTTTTCGAATATGTGTTACAGTCCTGTATGATATTGAAGATGCAATATTATTAAAAGATATTTAACAGTTAAATTTAAGTTTTTTTTCTATATTTCTCACTAATCATTAAAATAAATATATATCTAGTTTAAATCTTTAAGTTGTTAGATTAAACAATTGTGAAATATATTTGATATTCTATTATAAAAAAGTCAAAGAAAGTTTGTAATAAATTTTTTGTTAATAAAACCCAACTGTTAATTATCTTTAACAATATTTTGTAGTGATATAGAAATATTTAACACAGCAGACGTTTCAAACTGCTTTTCCAAAAAGCTTCTTATTGATAAATTTCTCGCGAGAAATCCGTTCATAAGTTTGTATGTTTTGTTCAATGCATTTTTAAAAGTGCTACACGCTTTAGCGATAAGTATAGATTGAGAAAAATATATATAGCTAATCATCCTTTTTTAATTGAGTAGTCTAAATGAT
This sequence comes from Gryon sp. ZL-2020, assembly GCA_022817425.1. Taxonomy (NCBI): domain Eukaryota; kingdom Metazoa; phylum Arthropoda; class Insecta; order Hymenoptera; family Scelionidae; genus Gryon; species Gryon sp. ZL-2020. Next base: position 6,928 of record JABFPJ010001039.1, on the reverse strand, counting down.
ATATTTGAAAAGTGATTTAATTTTATCAAATAAAGACAGCAAAAAAGGGGTTCTCTTCTTTCATTCTGACCGATTATTGAAGTAAACTTTTACAGTTTTGTTCTTCCTATCTTAATCGAAATCTTCACATTGTATTTATCTATCAAAAATATTAAAAGTTTCTGTGCAAATGCTTCAAATTGTAAAACTGTCGTCTATCATTTTCTCTCGACTGACTTTTTACGGGTATCCTTTTCAATTATATCTGCAGATTACTTTTAAAGATGAAACTTCTAGACATAGACATATATTTACTTGATTTAGCATTTTGTTCTTTATCATCAATTTAGTTCGAAACTTGCTTGTCCAAAATATTTATAAAATTTCCCTAAAATACTGATATTTTTTGTTTTTGATGTAATTGGCATGTACATCACTTCCAATCCACTAACAACATCACAGATGTCAATGACTCTCTTTCGAAAAACAATTTTTTCCACAAATTACTATACACATTCGTTACCCTTTATTTTACTTTTTATTCGATTCCAAAAAATCGATAGTCCAATTTATATTTATACTTATAAGTAGCTATATATATATATATATATATATATATATATATATATATATATACTTATAAGTAACATAAAATGATGTATTTACAACGTAGTATTCAGATGGTTTCTAATGAAATAGCTTATAAAAACTATTAAAAACCTCTTTTTGCTACATTAAAAAACAGAATTAAAATGTAAAATTGTAAATATACATATACTTTGAAAAAAATATAAGATAAAACACTATTTTGTTAATTAAAATCCATCTCCGAGAATGTCGAATCGTTATTTTAGTAAAACGATTTGACATAACCGTATTGCTACGTGATCGAGGACGGAGACTCTGGTGGCACCGGAAGCTGTGGTGTTTGTCGAATGGATATCCGTCGTGGCCAATGTTGAGGCGAGGCGGGCGGAGTTGTTCGCGGAGTGACTGGTGCCGAACCAGCTGTGAGCCGCCAATTGCTGCTGCTTAAACCACTTCGACCAACCATCGTTAAACTGCTGCTACTACCGGTGCTACTACATGCCACGGCAGCTGATAAATCTATTCTCGATGTTACTCTGTGACAATACAATATTGTTTCATTAAATATAGATATTTAGATATACATGAAATAAATACGTTTTTAATTTTAAGTTCAGAATATTTTATGTTATATAAAAGACGGAATGCATTTTTAACATGAATGTATGTCTCTTTGAAAAGGTCTGTTATAAAAATATACAGTTTTTTCTATTCTATTCGTCCATCATGTTGATAAAAAACTAATGTAAAAGATGCATCAGAAAATAAAATGATTAATCTTGCATAACATCTTATTTCAGATCCTTTTCTTCTAACATATATTGAATAAGTGTGATAATTGATTAATCAAAGGGTCACTATCCGCAATAAGAATTAACGATTATTATGAACTAAATTAATGTAGAACGTAGGTGGATTTCACTTGTAATTTACTGAACAGTTGAATTTGATAATACGCTCGTTTGACGTCAGAGTTGGTGGTACATTTTTCATTACGGACGCTATATGTTATATAGATCTGGCTGATATACCGAGAGGCTGGTGCAGATCCGGTGTAAGAATATAATCCAGCTGGACTTGTTCGCGGTCGATAAGCGGATACGACGCTTGCCGATCTTGGCATGGCTGGCGATGGTGGTGCTGACGGCAGCATTCGAGGTGTTTGTGGTGGAGTTCTTCCGGTGCTTAAATTTCCTGTACTACTTGATGACGATTTTCTCCTTAGACTTCTGAAACGAAAGTTAATGTATATAAAGAGTAATAATGATTGTAATAATTAATAATTAATAAAATTAATAAAATAAATGTTTATAATCCTAATAAAAGGAAGAATGAAAATAATTACCTTTTGGATGGCTGCCGACACAAACCGGATGGACAAGGCCTACCCATGGCACATTTACCCTCGCAAACTTCACGGGTTAGAGCTAATGTTTCATAATCTCGCAAAGTTATACTGCAAGCTTCAGCATCAGCCTCGGCCAACGCTAAACTTGGAAATCGTTCTTTCAATCTTCGTCTTTCCTAATATAAAATTTTCTTTTCATTAATGATATATCCTAAATGAATGAAGAACAGAAATATTTTTGAATGAAAGAATTTTTATATTAAAGCGAAGTTAATTCAGTATAAAATATAGAGTTTTGAAATTAAAACTTTTCTTGTATTTAAAATGAAATAACAATGTTAAGCTTTAAAGGCCATATTAAATTTAGAGAATTATTTAAGAAAATGAAATGGCACAATTAGGTAAACTTTCGATCAAGATAAGTTGAAATTAGCCAATGGGGAGAAATGTACTAAGTTGAAATCTCATTTAATCGTTACCTCTTGAAGTCGGCTTGACTCAAAATCTTCGAGTTGTTGTTGAAAACCTATATTAGGATTAGCCACGGAACGACCAACTCTTACTACTTTCAGCGCGTCTTTCCACGATAAATTCGTGATACTCATGATGTATGCAACTGCCACGGTTACACTCCTTGACATGCCAGCTAAACTGCAATAGTAAATTGTTTTCTCTGTTAATGTTAACATTCAGACTTAAACATGTAAGTATTTTAAATTAATATTAATCATAAATTAAGATTAATTTATTAACTTATTATAATTCACATATAATAAGTTAATAAAATATACGAATTAGATTTACTGTAGCTTTTTTTATATTTACCAATGAATTAAAACATTTCCACCACGAAGACGAGCTGCATGAATGAAGTCGTTGCATAAGGGAAAATATTGCGATAAATTTTGATCCGGCGTGTCGGCTGCTAAGATGCACAAATAGTGCTTGTCCTAAAAATTGGAATATAAATAAATTTCTTTCCTTTTGCTTTTTTGCATTTTCTTTTTTTCAACGTTATGACTATTGATTTATAAAGTTACACTTTTAAAGTCAAATCAATATACGTACGGAGAGATAAAAAATTTACGTATTTGTGCTTCATAAATGTTTCACTGTAAGACTAATCTACTATATTTATATTAAATAAATGGACTTAAATTCATTCTTGATATTAAAAAAAATAGCAGACTAACAAACATGATCATTTTTTTTAAATATTAATCAAATTTAACTTAAAAAATAGTATAACATACTGAATGTAATCGTCGAGCCGCATCATGAATCGCCAAAATATGAGTGATTTCATAACGTTCTAATTGTGCTGAGTCCTTGCTGTCGCGATAATTACCCACGTACAGTCCAGGCAAAACCTTTTAAATTAAATAATCAACTTAGAAAAACGAAAATCAGAAAATCTATGTAGAAAATTGCATTAGTGTATCAACTGAGAAAATAATTAAAATAAAAATGTAATATTTTTATTTTATGTATATGTATACGGAGCATATGTATATAATCTAAGCTTTTGAGAAACAAAAAAATAAGTTTAACTTTGAGATATTGGCCATGGTTGAGTTAATTGAAATTTATTGATTCTATTTGGTATTATTATTTATAGAATGTACGTGAACATCCCATCGGATGAAATCTCTAATATAAGAAATTCATCTCGATATTTTATACTCGAGAAGTTATTCTCCACAGGGACATAGTTGTTTTATTACACTTCTTTATCATGCATTAACCACAAACTTAAGCCATGTTTAAGTTTCGTGGTTAATGTCAGTCAATTGACAAGCTTTTCAAAATTATATCCATTTATATTCATTAAATTATCATATTAAACTAGATATAAATTGAAATATAAAACTTGAACATTTTCAATTAAATTCTTTGCTTTTACGTTTATATATATACATATATATGGCATTCAATTTATTTTACTAATTACCAAACTTGTTCATTAATTATTGTAAGAATTATTGTACTAGAAAAATGAATTAATATTCATGTATAGTAATAAATATGATAAGTTTAATATAATAGCGATGCAATTTTTTAATATGCTTGTCAGATATGTGATTAAATTGTTGAATACGTTAAATAATTGTACGCTGAGATCGAAATGTTGTGGTCCAGTTATTGAAACCAAAATTACAAATTGACAATCTTGAATAATCTATATATGAACTACGTATTGATTACATGCTGATGGAAGTATCATTTCTTCCCTTCCATGCTCTTACTGTTAACTTGTAACACATTTTGGAATCAGTTCAACTATAAAATAAATCATTCCAGATTTGTTTAAAAATTTGATTCAGGAATCCAATTTTGCTATTCAAGGTCTTGTATTTTGATTTCAATTAATCATCATCATATTTGCATTATCGTACAATTCAACTCATACACATATATAATTTTTAATTTAAATAAAAATTCTATATTTTATGTGCACGCATTGTGTAATAAAAATTTTGTTCGATCATTAAACAAAATTTGTTGAATAAATATTTACCTTATTCATACCATTACCCATGATTGAGCCTTTTTTTATTTTCGTTTTTTTATCTATCAAACTAAAAGCCCAGATGTAATTATTAATAGAATTGAGCAGTCTGATTGTAGAGTTTAGAATTTCTTTTTTTTTCTGTTTGAATGTTTAATCAGTAATTGTGGTGTGGTTTATAAAATTTTCCAGAGCAAGTGGTTTTGCAATAAATTAATCTTTAATCTTCATCGTTGGCTCTTGAATTGTTGGCAAGTTTTTTGAGTTATCTTTAACCTCTTCAGTTTCTTGGATGCAAGGATGAGACATCCTATTCTGTTACTTAAATGGCTCATCTTCAGTCCATTATCTAATCATCCATTGCCAGTCTTTTACTAATTCGTCGTGATATGCATCATTTCACTGTTCCTTTTCTGCTATTTAAATTATTTGTCAGCTAATTTCCTGCAAATAAACAGACAAATTCACAGTATTGTTTAATCAAATGTTCATTTTAATCTGTATCAAAATCATCTATTAAACTTCAAAAGAAAAATGACTGAACGTAAATTATTTCGCAATAAAAATTCTATCGTTTCAATATTTCAATACATCATCGTTTTTTTCTTTCCTCTTTGATTGAAGAAAAAAACAGAATGCAGAATCTTTTAAAGCAAGTGACACGTTCCCTTTGTAAAATAATTGGTACACATATTGTTCTCGTATATTAATAGCGAGAAAAGGGATGGAGTAAAGTGGATCACTTTCTGCCTGATTGCCGACTGCTTTTAGATTTTTTTTCGCGCTCGCCTTCATTTTGCTTGATTCAACTTATACTTTAAGGGGCGGAAAGAAATTGTTGTTTATACAATAAAATGTTAAAAAACAAAAAGATTTAAAAAATACTCATCTAAAACGCATGTGTTAAAGGAATGAGCGACAATTAAGAAGAAAGCATAAAATCATATAAGTATTTTGAGGGACCTATTCAGAAATGAGCATTCTCAATTTTTCAATTGTTCTTCTTCTGAAGGCGAAGGACTTTTCACTGCAACATTATAATATGCATTGTTACTCCTGCATAACGTGACCCGGCATACGTCAATGCCGTAATGATCACACCGTCTTTATTACGGCCCCGGGATTATATCGCGTTAGTGCCCACTTGTGCCTCTTACTGTAACCTTCTTGCAACCAATCTGAGCGAATAAGTAAGAGATGAGTTATAATACATTATGACCAACAAAATAGGTCTCCAAAAAAAGAAGAAAAAAGAGTGAAATATTCATGTTTAATGGATCATCGTGAATTCTATATATCTTTTCATCTTACAAATAAATTATTTCAAACATATTTCCATTTTTCATTATAACTGTACTAATTTTTTATGAAATATATTTAGAAAAAATTAAAATATATTATTATTATTATTATTATTATTATTATTATTATTATTATTATTATTATTATTATTATTGTTATTATTATTATTATACATTGATTTGAGTTATGCATGATGCAGATGAAATAAACATATGGTTTAATAATAGAAGAAAGAAAGAAATTGAAATACTATTTTTCGTACAATTTAATTATATTGACGATAAAAAGTATAATCAAGTATTTTGGTGAAGAAAGAAGTTTGTTAAAAATCGACCTAATCAAGTTTAGAGCCACTTACGAAAAAAGTGCTACTTGACCAAATTTATGGAAGTTAATTTGCAGAAATACACCGATAACTTCTGCCTACAATCTGTGCTACCGCCAAAAATTGGCTACAAGATAATACAGCAATGTAATTTCTTACTCCAAAATCCGCACAGTTAATAATTAAATTTCTTATTTCTTAAATTTTAATTATTTAAAGTGTATACTAATTTATAAGCGTATGAGTATGTATGAATTATAGCAAAACATACAGAAGACAAAGTGACTGATGTTAAATTAGTGTTCTTGAATGAGAATTAACATCAAAGTCTATATTTACTCGGGAGAATCATAGGACTGTTTTTTAGTTTTAAAGAGTCACGAATTTTTTGACGCAAAAAGCAAGGTGCTTACAAAAGAGTTTTTTGTGACTTTATTGCAATATAAAGTATGAAAATATTAATATTAAAATGTATAAATATTAACAGAAATGAATGTACTATGTTAAAAATTATGACGATAAATAGCACTCATATACATACTCTCTAAATTTGAATGAGTGAAAATTTCACTTATTTGCTGAGTGAATCATTTTTTCACTTCAAAAAAGTAAAAATTTGCACTTATTCATAAGTGAAAAAATTTTTCACTTCCAAAAAAGTAAAAAATTTTACTTTTTCATAAGTGAAAGAAAATTCACTTTTCCAAAAAGTGGAAAACTACTTTTTCATAAGCTAGGAGCGCATTTCTCAATTAAGTTTCATATTTTAAGTGATAGACTGGTATGGTGGAGAAGACATCGGCCTATCACCTTGGAGACCTGAGTTCGATTCTCGGAGAAATAGAATTTTTTCACTAAGATTTTAATTATATAATAT
>JABFPJ010001038.1:0-29586 GCA_022817425.1 Gryon sp. ZL-2020 | reverse complement strand
CAAAATTTCAAAGAAATTTTCTCATTGGATTTAACGTAATTGAATTATATTGAAAGCAACGCAGTGAAAATTTGAACAAAAAAGCACATTTTTACTTGTAAATAATAGAAATCAAGTTAAAAGTAAAATGTAATATTTAAGTGTATTAAATGTAAAATTAAAGAATAAATACGTTTTTTTATCTATTTATTTATATTTTTTGAGAAAATAATTTCAATTTTTATGTTCTGTCTCTTTCGCACCAAAACATTGTGCCCCAACCTCCTTAAATGGACAATGTTTTCCCGTGTATGTAAAATATTCTGCAAAAATCATTATAAGATTTGTTTATACGTCGCAACTTTTAAATACATAATAAAATATAAGAGAATTAAAATGCGATTGTTTAAAAATAAAAGAATTTAAAAATTCATATCATGTCTGAAATTTGTATTTGGCCAGAGACACTACCGTGTCTCTTGATAATATTTCCCTTGAAAACTATTCTGCATTATAGGATATAGATTTCATATAATTTAGTCAAATGTTAGCATAGTTAATTAGATAATATACATACATGCATACTTCTGATTTCTAGATTTTATGTTTCATATCCAAAGAGTTGCAAATATGCTCTGCCAATACAAAATAGATATTATTTCCAATATAAACATTTATAAAAATCAATGAATTCCTCATTTTGCTAATTTTCACAGTCAAATGTCATCAAATATTTTAAAGTCAGTGACTTATGTTCTAGAAATAGAATCCATAAAATTATTTAATTTTAATTACATCCCAGTATAACATTTATTATATTTCCAGCTATTTACAATAAATGATTTCATAATAATTTATCATATATTTCTAATTTAATTACATTAATCTTCAACTAAGAAAAATTAAAAACATTCCATTAAAATTAATTAGCTTCAAATACAATGTAAAGTTCCACCAAAATAAACTTGCACGATAAAATACAAAACCAAATATTCTCTTCTTATTTACGTGAAAATCTATTTCCCTCACAAATTTCAGTTTCACGATTTCCTCGTGCTCACATGCGCTCCACTTCCCCTGTTTCTCTGTTTTGCTTTAAGCAGCTGCGATCATATGATTGTCAGCTGACGCTTGCGCAGCATTCTCTTAGCAGAAGAATCTGTCATGTCCGGCGTGACAATAGACTCCTTAATAAGTGACATCCGTGAAGTTGAAAGTCTGAAAATCATTCACTCTATTCTATCGTTTATCTATCTATTTATCGTTTGATAGACTCTCGAAACGGTCATTCCTGAGGCACCGTAAGCCGTCGCAAAAGGTTTATCAGACTTGGTAAAATTGGGTGGCAGCACCGTCGTTGGTCGTGGCGCAAAGAAGGGTACGACGAAGGTGGCGGGCCGAGTTGACGAATCGGCTGAACGGCGCCTCAGCACCACGGGCATAAATTAGTGTCTTTGAAGGAGTGATTGTTTTGTTTCGGTGACGAGCAGAGCAGTGTGTTTGTCGGAGTGGTCGGTGTGTTCGGTGTGTGTGCCTGCCTTTTGTTTCGTCCCTACACTCACCATTCAATTGCACCCGAGCGAGCTCAAATCATGGATAACCGAGTCGCGCTTTTATTCCTCGGAGTTCTATATTTAGCGAGCAGCGTTTCCGCAGGTGAGGAGCAATTTTCAACTATCGACAATCACAATTACTTATATTCATCTAAACAGGCGAAACAAAACTAATATAATCATAGGCAAAAAGAAATAAGACTTGAGGAAACATAACGAGAGTGAAAGAGACAAAAATCGATTTTGACAGGAATGAATAAGAGAAAAGTCTGCGCAACGTAACATTAATGTGTAGCCTGGACTTTTGACACCTTTTTCTGATCAAATGTCGAGTCTTGTTATTTACATGAAATAAAGAAACAAGTGGGATTGTATATGTATTTGCCTTGGGTTGGTGGTGATTGAAGTTACCACGTGATAAAGGGTACTTAGAGGGATTGTTGCACTCGATCGAGGGCAATTCCAATCACGTTCACACTTGTTCACTTAGATATATGGATTGGGTAGAAAAAACAGCAGATGATGTATGTCATGTGTGTGAACACGCAACGGACGGCTGTGTCGACTGCGCATGGAATGTATTTATAGAATGTCATCCAGTTGGGGAAGAAGGTGTGGAGAGTTGAAACAAGATGGGAAAAATGTGTTCAATTTCTTGTCTGCCAACAGCTTGAGATGAAGCAGTGTGGTGACGTTAAATTCTCTTTGGTTTAAAAGCCAAAACTCACATGCAAATAACTTGCTTTAAGTGTTTATTATTTTTGTCTCTGGACTCTACCTATCGCGTTAATGTTACACTGCAGTTTTCAGATACACTTGCCAGATATTCAGAAAGTTGTTAATTTCGATAAATGATGTAAAGAAACAATAAAAAAGATTTTGTTTAGGTATTTTTTTATGGATTCAAGATAGAAAAAGGTTCAATTTTCGTACGCCCAAAGACTGTTATCATTGAAAGATGAAAGATTAGTTTGTAATGTTTACTGTTTGAGACATGATAAAATTATGATTAGTCGATGAAATTATCTCTGGAATGTATTTTTCGACCATTTCAATTATTTATCTCAGTTGCTAATTGAATAGTTAATGTTTGGAGAATATGTTTTAATCAATAGAATCTAATTAAAACTTTTTTCTGTATTTTTAAACTTTATTTGCTCATTTTTGAGGTACATGATTTTTGATATACAAACAAATTTTGTTTTGAATATATATTTCATTTAATTCAGGCGTATTGATTTGTAATTTTTTGATGTTTTATTGTTTATTGATTTTCCGGAATACGTGAAATTGGAGATAAACCTATTAGGAACATTTAATGTTTAGTTGGTGATAATGCAAGTTTGTTGTTGCATGGGGTTCTTTCGATTTTTCATTACAATAAACAGACGTAATACATAATCGATAGGTGCATTAATAATTCATATTTTCATGGATTCTTTTCGAGTTTGTACGCACTGAGAGAAACAACGGAATCATTAAACTCAATACGACAAATACAAAAATATCATCAATACGATGTGATTTATCATTTTGATAAAGTGAATTGAAATATTGACATGTTTATCTTGAAATTAATACCGCGAAAAATCCATTTTAAAAAATGACAACTTTGTAAATGCATTATACAAATAAATGAAAATGACAAATAATTCAGCGTTTGGTTATTAAATTGTCAGGAATATTATGTAAACAAAATTGTTTATGTTAACTTCTCTTCTATTTTTCTTTTACATATCAACAGTTATGCTACAATTTAAACAAATAGTTAAAAATCAATGCAAATTATTAAATACTTTAATCTGATTAAGATTGAAGACTGACTGAAGATTGTTTTTAATTTATTTTCATTCTTTATGGAACTAATTTGTATTATATTTTTAAGAAACTTATATAATTTATTTTTAAAAAGGCAACTTTTCATTTAATTTTCAATTTATATTTTACACATTTCCTTCAGAAGAGTTTATTTTGCCATCATATTTTACTCTCACTTATAAAAAAAATAGAAAAGAATTATTAATTGATCATGTTTTCAAGTTTGAAATTATTATATTATTTTAATATATTTCATTTATTTAGTATATATAAATTTTTCTTAAATGTTTAAAAGCATTATACGAGAATTATACAAGCATTACAAGAATAATCATAATTTTATTTTAAAGATCATGCTTTTGATTTATATTATTATTCAAAATAACGTGTTCTTTTCTTAGTAAAAATGTACTTCAAACTTGATGTTCTTTTTTAACGAATTATACTATTTAAAAAATGTAATGTTTTTTATTTATATATTTTGTGCACATTAAATGCTTAGAATGAATCAATAGTTCTTATTTATTAGTAATTGTTTTTCAAGTAATATTTCATAATGAAATAATTTTTCTCCAATTTGGGAGTAATTATTGAAATTAATAGGCAAAATGAATTTTCTGTAACCTCAAAGAATATTCAATTACATAACAAAACATCCTTTACATAAATTAGCAAACAAAATTAAAGCATAAATTGTTGAAGCAAATTATTAATGTTACAAAAAGTTATTATATATTGTTTTATGATAGACTCGTCTAAGTGAATTTCATAAAACTTATATAATCTGTTAACTAATAAATTATTTTGTGTCTTCCATTATTAACTTAATTTTTTAATGCTCTTTTTTCATTAAAATGAAAAAAAAATTAATTAATTTCATTATTTAATTATCATTAACATTATTATATATAATGCGTTAACATTGAAATGAAAAAAAAAACAAACTTTGAATGATAAATAAAGTGACTTATCATTTACTTATAGCCAAACGTATATGTTTCATAATTACGTGGTCCTGTAAAATCTCGTAAGTTTGTCTGTAATCAGGGAATCATTTATTTCTGACAAAAGTGAATTAGTTTGAAATGACGAAGTAAGGAGGTCGATTTACGAATATTTTATGAGCGTTAATAAATAATGAAAAAACATGAAGTGTTTGATGCACAAAAAGTTCGAGTCGTCTCTTTTCTTTGATAAGAAATTTAGTTGTGTCAACTGAGTTCATTGTTTGAAACTGCAGGGACTCGAGATAATTACTTGATGTTATATGGAGCAGTTCAAACAATGACGATGGCATACGAGAAATAGCATGACGCATGTTAATCGACACGGAATAATGTACCAACTGTGACTAATACTCTTGACTTCTTTCGATTAAGATTCCACTGCAGTTCTGAAGCAAGTTTAAAGTTCAAATAGTGTGTGTGTTGTATGCGCACAAGACATTTTATCGTTTTGTTCGCAACTAAAAGTTTTGTTTATACGAATTTGTTACATTTTTTCTTTCAACTTCTATCGTTTATGTGAACATAAAAATAATATGTCATCTATTATAATATAATAAAATAAAGATAAGATATTTGAAGAATCTAACATGTGTTTGTTATCAGATCAAATAAAATGTTACTCAATAGAGGAGATTTACTGAAAAATCAATGTCGCTTTTGATTTTTTGATCGATACTTTGTAGAAGCATAGAATTGTTTCGAGTTATTATATTTTTCAAGACTTTTAAAGATTCAATGTCTTATTAGATGAATATTTTACTTTAACACAAAACCTTTAACTTTTGTCTTTAAATATACATTCAAGTTTCTTTCAAGGTTTGTAACAATGTTATCTTTATCTACAAGGTAAATGTAGCCATTTTTTTACAAAAATTTCAACAATTCTTATGACTGAATTATTTCAAATATTAAATACTTAACATTTGAGTATCAAAATAATATATGTTTAAAATTACTGCAATATATTATCGTTATTGAAAAAAAATAATACAATTATAATATTTAATTTATATCAATTTTCCTATCTATCTCACTTATTACAAATCATATAAATAAAATTAAATAATGAAGAGTACTTAGAATAATTTAAAATTTGTAACATTCTTCTCACATTATATACACGCACACCTGTATTTATAATTTTGAATTCTCAATAGGTTCGATTTGCTATGTCTGCAAGTACAAAGAGCGTGTGGTGTTCTAAAGCGTTACTATTAAATGAAAAGGCTTCAGTTACGTTTGCAACGTCACATTGGAGCTCATTGCAGCTTTTGATTGAGCATAATTGTTCGAATATACCACATTTTTACTCTCAACAATACTAAGAATAGATTTTCTATTACCTTAAACAAAAGTTTAATTTGTATCCGTTTACCTAAATACAAAAATGTTTTATATAATATTCCTCAAATTCCGCAACAAAAGTCGACAATAGTATTAAATGTTTAAATTAATTAACAAAGTTTACATTGCAATGTTTTAAATTGTATTTTTCTGTTTGCCAAAAAAAAAAAAAAAAAAAAAAAAACTTCGGATGTTAATTTTATATAAAGTTGCTTGATATCCAGAGAATTCTGGTTTTACTGGACTAACATTAATGAAAAAAGGACCATATCAAAGTAGTCATCGTTAATATAATTATTTAGACTACAAAAGTGGAGACAAAAACACTTGAACTGTAGACATTAAAGTTAAAGAACAAAGAGCCCTCTGTTTATATCGTGCTTATTTCTCTTTGTGTTCAATGTTCACAATACAACATTTTTTTATTATTTTTCCATATCAAATAGTGTAATATTTGAATGTACATGTTTAAACTATATATAAATCTCATTGGACACACAAATATTTCACAGCATTTGCTTAAACCAACACTATACAGTTACATGTGTATATAGAAATAAACCTCTATGGAACGATTGTTTTTCAAATAAATAACTGTTTGATAACTATAATTTAATAGAATAACAAGACCCTCTTATGAACTCGAATGAATTTCAAAATTGTATATCTTGACATTTCTAAGACACAGCATAGCATGTGCAATAAATTGAAATGTCTTTTGAAGATTATAGAATTCAATATACAAAAGGTTAAACTGTAAATTCAATTATTGTTTCAGGTTTAAACTACACTGATCACCAGCGCGTGAAATTGGGTCAGAACTGGACGATCGTATGTTCTGGTTTTGTGCCCGGGAGTGATATCGGGTGGAAAAGAAATGGTCTGAGTCTGGAGGCAGAATTTGCCAGTGGTCAAATGCATGTAGTTACTGACGACAAGAAGGGTATCAGTACACTCGTTGCCAAAGCAGCTACCGAAAGCCACGAGGGCAACTACAAATGCATTTCGTCAGAACCGGAGTATTCCGAACTGTTGGTTGACTACGGTACGTAATGTCAGCGTGCTCAACATGTTCGTCGACGCAATGCCACTTACAATTGATGTATCCTTTGTGCAATGCACTTGTGAGCACACCAAACTGTCATTCATTATGCAAAGACTCGTTCGTTCATGATTATTCAACATGAATCTATAAACCAGAATTGAATGATGCGGATCTCTCATTCAAAAAGGGATTTTCGATGATTGCATATCATACATTTGTCTTGAAGAACGCGAGTAAAAATGCATTTAAATTTTTCTCCGTCGTTGCAATTCAACGATCACATATACTTAGATGCATTTTCAAATAGAAACTATCAATAAAATCACTTAGGTAGCACATTTATTACGTTATTCTGTCAATATCCTCTTCCTACGTCAAGAGAGGACATTGATGAAGGATCTTTACATTTACATACATTGTAAACATTTGTAATGAATTATGCTTTGATCAATTGATGAATTGATTTTTACATTTTTAATTGTTTATTTTACTATTTGCATTGACAAAATTATAATAATTATATTTTTCCATGTAATAATTATGTAGTTAATTCGTGAAATACTGAGATTTATAAGATAATATTGATGATGGTAAAGAAAAAATCGAATTATATACTCATGAAGAAACTGAGATTCATCAAGAAGTAATACGTACTTGTCGTAAAGCCTAATACTTATCTCTAGTTTAAGCAACTTATTTATCAAAAGAGCGAAACTAGCAAAACTTTCTCATCTAACGATTTTCCACCCGTAACCTCGAAAACCAAGAAGTTATATAATATTAAAGTAATTAATTTCTGATTATAAATTGTTTGATAAATTTACATAAAAAGCAAAAATATATTTACTTTAACTTAATAACATGACTTCTGAAACTTTAGTTTGTTGCTGTCTTTAATCTGATTCCATGGTGTTAAATAATGAAGATGAAAATATTAATCTCAATTTAACTTTAAATTATTAATATTTCTCACTTATCTTTTCAATAAGGTATAAAATCTTAAGACGAAGAATTGTAAGCAACAAACAAATTAATTCTATTTAAAATTCATAATTTTTTAAATGCATAACTTAACATATACTCTTTCCTTTTATTAAAAAAATTTATTTTATTTTATTTAGTAATTAAAAGTTTTCAATACTTATATCAAAATACATATATAGAAAAATCGTCCAAAATGTACAATAAAATTGTAAAAAAGTAACAGTAAGAGTTGCGCAGAAATTCAGCCCTTAGAAGAAAAAGATTATTTGTATAAAAAAAATCTAAAATCGAAACATTAAAAATCCAAACCTTCGTTTCATTTTTAACGAAGCTATAAAATCAAAATAACAAAAATAACAAAATTACTATGATATCAAATAAATTTTTTTTTATTATGATTTCATAGCTTTGTTAAAAATGAAACGAAGGTTTGGGTTTTTAATGTTTTGATTTTGAATTTTTTCTTTATGCGAAAAATTTTCTTTTTCTGAGGGCTGAATTTCTGCGCAACTCTTACTGTTATTCTTTTAGAATTTTATTGTAAATTTTGGAGGATTTTTCTGTATGTTTATTTTGATGAATATCCTTTCTGTAAACATATAAGTAAGGTTCGTTAACTTCGCTAACAGCACTCTGTGCATTCTTACCGACGAAGTTCTAACGAACTTCTTGATTATATATTTCATCTTCCTATTTTGTAATAGTACTAAGTTTCGATAAACATGGATTTATACAATGAAAATATTATTAAATCCGTTATTATCATTAATCCGAGTTTTCCAAAAAAAAAGGACTTAATCGGTTTTTCCTTCAAGCCACAGAAATAAGCACAGAAAATCATGAAAATGACATTTTGTGGCACAAGGAAACTGTAAATGCTTACAAAAAACCGACTAATTGCGTAAACTATGCATTTATGACACCCCGCAACGTACAATCTCCATGAAAAACTTCAATGCAATTTTGTTTATACTATTAAAAGCTTTCCGTATTAATATACTTCTAAAAGTATTTCCTTTAAATCTAAGAATATACACATTTATACTGGAGTCCCTTTTACTATAAAATGGAATTACTTAATCATAAGATTGTTTTATTTCAATGATTTGCAATGAGAAATTCTAAAGTACCGCCATGCGAGAATTTTTCGCTAAGTTGTTGCATACGAGTATGCGCAGAGTTTCTGCGCATACGAGTATGCGCAGAAACTCTGCGCATACTCGTAGCATACTGTGATGAAAATAGCCTTGTTTTTGCTATTTTTTATGTATTTGCGTTAAAAAAAACTTTTAGTGTTATAACAAACAATAAATATAGTTCACATCTTAATATTGAATTTAATTTTTAAGATTACATGTATCAGACAGACCTGTATATACTATAAGTAAGTTTTTCTCTAATAGATTCTCTATTAGCTCAATATTTATTGTTTTTATGTGTCTGAGATATCACCTTAAGGTGATTCTTCAGCTATGTAAGAACAAAAAGCATAGAGCTAATGGTGACTCCATTAGTGGAAAAGAGAAGCAGTGAATTCGATTGAAGAATCACCGTAATTACATGACCAACTTTGTCTATTTCACAGAACATTTTTTCCTATGTGTAAATAAACAATTTTTTATGGCAGAAAAAAGTTAGAAAAGTTAAAATTACTAAGTTAGTTTTTTTTTTGATAGAAGGAACTAATTTCATTTTTTAAGAAAATGTGCATTAATTTTCTTTAATCTGACATTTCTCTTATTTCTCTTATACTTTTAGGAAAAGAGTTTTATTATTAATATTAATACATTAGTAATAAATATATCTACATAAAGGTAATCTCGTATTACTAAGAGTATAAAAACTGCATAGTTTCTCTGATTCCAAACTATGAATAACAACAAATTGTCTTCTTTTGTATAAACATAAATAGTTACTGTTGACATGTAATGTTTTGTAATAAAATTTCATTGCAATTGTTTATCATTATATATTCTAGTACGGTTAAAGAAAATAACTATACTCAATATACAGTAATTCGTTTTTCTCTTGAGTATTTGCTTCATTTTACGTATTTCTTACATATGTTTTTTCATACTTTTTATATGTTTACCCTATTCAGATTTTATCCTTAGATGAAATGTCTAATGAAAATTTCCATACGTCAATAACATCTATTTTTATCGGAACAATTTCTAAGAAATTTTTGAATTGAACATTCTTTCGAAAACATAAAACTGTAAATATATAAACATAATATCGAAAAAATATATTTTACTATTCTGATATTCATTTGAAAAATTTTTTCATTTTCTACTATTAAATGCTAAATACAAATTTAAAGATTAACATAAAATTTACTTGTTTGAGGATACTTTTTCAATTATTTATTAGCTTAGGCACGAATTAAATTGTTTAAGAAGGTAATTATTTCCCATACTGAAGAATTGTCTCTTAATGTATCTTGAAAATCAATAAAACAGTTGTAATTAAAAGATGGGAAGCATTACCAAAATAAAACTTTACGAAAATTTCTTATGAAACATTTATAAGTTGTCGATAAATGATAAGACAAAATCTTAGACAGAATAAATATATTATTTTAATCTGGTTTTACAATCTTTTTGTTTAATCATTCAAAATTTATTAAGAATATACTATATCAACTGAACCAACATCATCTGTAACATTGTCAGCTGTTAAAAAATGACTTTCGTTCAAAGGTTTTAGTAAATAATATTATTTTACTAATTTTGATTTGATTTTGATACTTGTATGTAATTTTGATTTAAAATTTAAATACAAGTATTGTTGGAAAATATGTTATTTATTGAAGAAAGTAACATATTAAGTTATCGTGGAAAATGGGATTTAAAAACATTGCGAATCTCAATAGACGCCATAGCTCAGGTCTTAAGGGATAAAGTAGCTGTACTGTAGATTTATGGCAATAAAGTATTGAATGTTCAATTCTTATTTAAGTCAAAGTAATTTTTTCAGTAGTTATATATCCTTCAGTAGACATATATACTTATAATCTATAAAATAATTACATAATTAAATTACAAAGAACATACAAATTTGAAAATATATACACATTAATCATTCGCACGATTAACAAAACTAAGATTAATTTCATTTAATTTCCCTTCTTATTTTCAGTTTATATAGAGTATATAGTGAATTAGTCAAGTTCAATTATTACACTGAAAAAATTATAGACTTATTATTTGTAAGAGGAATGTGTATTTGAAAGTGAAGTTTGTTTATGTTTCTTATTTGAATGTTTTGGTGTTAATGCGTAGCCACATAACTGCCATTTAGTCAAACTTTAGGGATAATCCGTGAAGTCTTGACTTATGGCGTATTCGGTATACAACAATCACTTGTATTAATAAAGGACAGACTTATGTGATTTGAATTGTCTGTCCTTTATTAATACAAGTGATTGTTGGATACCGAATGCGCCATTAAAATTAGATAAGTAAATTATGTTAAGATTCATAGAATTTGTTTACTTATAAACATCGAAATTTAGGTTATAATATATTAAACTACTTTTGTATTTATTCTTTGAATTTTTCTTTACTAAGAATAAGTCTATAATTTTTCCAGTGTATTTATTATTACAAATGTTTTCCAAGTTTATTGGTCCATTGTTTGGATTTCATAATAATTGGCGATTTAAGGGCCTGGAAATACATCATTTACTATTTGTTGTAAAATAGACAAGATAAACGTTAAGCGAAATCACGTGACGAGGAAGCCACTGATCTAAGACTAGCGGTCTTGTATACATTCTAAACATATACCGTAACATCAACACATACACAGATAAACGTGAATGTATAAGCTTTAGTGACTGAGTTCATGGTAGATGGCGCGTCTCATTGAATTTCCAAATCTAATATAATACACTGCCATTTTAATGAACTTGTATTGTTATGTCTTACAAAACATTTGACCATCTTATATAGGTTTAGCTTAATTACAAATTACGAAAACTTAAATGACAAACTAAGATAATGCTGTTGAAAATTAACCCAATTTTAAAGTGTACTTTGAAATTTGAGAACTGTCCTTCTGTACGGTAATCGCATTCTATTGCTCCTCATTTTGTTTTTATCTTTATTCAATTAATCAAATTGAACATCGTTTGAACAATTCTAGTAATAAATACATAGAAGAAATTAAAGTCTAACTGAGATTTACTTTATATAATGGAATACATTTTGTATTAAAGCTAAAACAAAGAATTATTAAATTAATTCGAGGAATTCGCGACACGACTTTGCCCGTTATAGGAAGTTTCAGTAAAAATATCAAATCAAGCGCTTACTTATCAGGCTTTTTATGCGATTGCTTTCGTTCTCTTCAATATTGATATTACTCACACTGATATGTTATTCTCGTTCCTCTATTTACCGCGCAAAATTAATTAAACTTCGCGTAATAAATAATCGCTCATCGAAATACTCTCCCATATAATTTAATATTGTTTAAATATCGATGAATGCGTAGTGTTGGATTTGATCTAAAAGTTGCTATATAATCAATTTAAATTAATATAATCCTATGAGAAATTGTCTTGTTTGAGCTAGCATTGCAATTTCGAAAGGATTTTGTCTTTTGTTTTGCTTCGAATATACACCATCGTCTATACTTCGTCTTTGAATAAAACACGTGAATGTTAACTATGATTTATAGACAATTTCGCGATTCACGCTACGAATTGCTGACGTTTTTACTACTGATTTCAAATGATCCGGATCTTTAGTATTAAGTGGACCAATTGAAGTTCTTCGACAGAAACTATTTTTCCGGTTTACTTCTCTTTATTTTGCCTTTCACTTGTAAATGAAGTCTTTGCACGTTCTTTTATCGATTTCAACTGAAAACATTTATTTTTTGACTTTTATTTTGTTTTTTCGTTATATTTCTTGCAGCGTTATCAGTATGAAACCAATGATTTTATACCGCAAATAAATCCAAACATCGAAGCTTATACATTATTAATGTTATAAATTATATTCTAAGTACTAAGTAAAAATTAAAAAAATATATATATAATATTTACTTACGTATATTAATGATTTATTTGTTAAAGCATATTTTGACACATCATAAATTTCATCGTTTCATCGTTCATTCATGTTTTCTCTACATTGTCTAGATTAGCTTTGCTTTACATTCGATTTTACTCATATACGCATTTAATTAATTAAAGTTAGCTTTCAACGTTACAAAATTAAAAATGTATTCAGTTATATTTAAAATTTAAATACAAATTAAAAACCATGGAATTGGAATGGAAGGATGAAAAATGCTTAAACCAAAATAATGCAATATTCTTGGATTTTTTTGGTCGCAAACTTTCTTTTTACATTGAAATATAATAAATAAAATATTTTAAGTAAAAATCGATTGCACATAGCTTAAGTTCTTTTATTATTCTCACACCATTACGAGATTTTATCTCTTCATATATTTTCCTACATAATTTCAGATGCAACTGCGTAAAAATTTCGTAAATTAAGCGCTGTAAACAAAATCGTCGCCCATATTTTAGATTTCTTATAAATAATTTTAATGTGCGAAGTTTTTAATTCAAAAAATTTAAAATACCTACTAAATCATATTTTTTAATCATTTAAAAAAGTCATCGATTTCGTATTATTTCCGTGTTATAAAAAACTCGTTATAATTAATAATTCAAGGCTTTGAGTAAACGAGAGATAACCTTGAGTTAGTAGTCAATTAAATTGAATGTAAAAATATAAAACACAGTGATCGTATTTTCAAATGTTCAATTCATTTGAATTTATCTACAAATTCAAAGTAAAATTATGTGCAAGGGTGGGTGGTGGATGGTCGGAAAAATCACATGTATTACGATGTGATAACGCAATTAAAGCGAGCAAAATTTTACGACGTTAGGAAAGGTATAAAGTTCTTATCAAGCTTCTACCTCAGAATGCAATATGTAAATGAACGTTTACGTAGATATAGCAAATATATGCTCGCTCGACTAGTAGAAGTTGTTAAAGTCAAAATGCACAGATAAGTGGATCATTATTCCAGAAGAGATTATGTCCGCTCGGCTGTAATGATGGATGACTTCGAATTTAGACACGAGAGCTGATAAAGTCACCAAAAACTATTTCAATCAGAAAAATGTCGTCGTTGTCGTTTAAAGTAAACAGTTGCTGTCAAATGCCAGTCAGATACGTTAACTGAGTGATGCGCTTTTAATGAACATTTGAACATTTAACTTACAAAATACAGAATTAATTTACATATTGTAAAATGCTCCTTTTTTAATTGTCTGTTACAATTGTTTTATATAAATACTTTAGGTCAACAGTTAATTTCAATTCACCCGTTTCTTGTTACATAAAAAAATAGAAAATTACATATTTTATTAAAAATTATAGTTTAACGTAAAAGTGGAATTTTAATGTTTTAATTATTTAGACTTTAAAAAATAATCATACAATTAAATTTTTAGCGTGGAGTTTTAAGTTTCTATGTTGACATGAAAATCAGCAAGTTGTAGTAAAAGATGATTTGATAACAATGGAGTATTATTAAAATGTTCTGGTAGAATTGCTCAAACATTTGTCTCGTCAAGCTAATGCTTTAATAAATGTAGCCTTATTAATTATCACTATCGGTGTCCAACCAGCATCTGCTCAAGCAATATCAAGTAAAGCGTATAATTTCTGACCGAATTATCGGACATTTCCAACCTTATCTTTCATTTTGAAAATATGCATTAAAATTCTAATGCGTTCCTTCATATCTGCAATTTTTCTGTTTAATTAGTAAATTAAAATATTAATTAAAATATTGAAGTTTTAATTAAGAGTAAGGAAAATTGATATTGAACAATTTAATATAATTTATTGAAATATGTTTTAAAATTTCATTTTTAAACTTGCATTTATCAAGAAAATGCAGATGCAAAATTGTTTCAATTTAATCTTCAATATCATTCTTTTCTATTTACCAAATATGATAATGTTGAAAAATATATTTACTTTTATAAACTACATCATACAATATTAAAATTTTGCACATTATTTACATTACATAGTTCATAAACCGAGAAAGGTTTTTACGTTTAAATCCTTTTGCGTTGCTTTTGCAGGAAAGCTATGACAGGTCGCAGCTTTTATAAGTTGTATTCGGACAGATTTTTGCTCAAGATAATTTTATTCTGAATACAAAAATATTCAAGTTTTTACAAATGCGAATATATTTTATTTGTATATATTACATGAAACAGAAATATCATATTTGATTCAACTGTGTGAACGCGTATGCAAATACGATGGTGCCATTTCTGCGTATATTTATTACACGATTTATTTGGATCTTGAAAATTTATGTTTAATTTACACAATATATCGAGCTAAGTTCCATTAATGTACTCGTTACCTGATTATCATACGTGCATTGTGTTAATGGCTATTCTTGTACATTATTTACTTCTACATAATATGGTAGAAATAACTAATGTACAAGAATAGATTAACAGCTAAATATTAATTAATTGATATTTAGCCCTTTAATAACTCGAATAAGGATATAATTTAATTGATAACTATGTACTCTTTTCAAAATAGAGTCAATTTATTAATTGTGAAAAAATTTTTTCTTTCTATA
The DNA here is from genome assembly GCA_022817425.1 of Gryon sp. ZL-2020. NCBI lineage: Eukaryota > Metazoa > Arthropoda > Insecta > Hymenoptera > Scelionidae > Gryon > Gryon sp. ZL-2020. The sequence goes on along the minus strand of JABFPJ010001038.1, from coordinate 14,209 downwards.
AGTAAATAACATAATTACTTAATAATACAAAAATTAAGCTATATGCTTGAGTATGTAAAGAATTTATGTTTTTATATTTACTTATTCTGTCAATCTTAAAAACAGGAAATCAAAGTAATTGACAGTCATACAGGTAAACAGAAAACGCGATAGAAATATGTGTGGAAAACAACGAAAAGACTTCAGTGTACAAAAGTTGCTGGAGTTCAAATAATAGCGAAAAAATAATAAGTAAAAGCGACGCGGGATCATGAAAGAAATTGAAAATTGTAACAAGCGGGAAGCATCAAGGGGTAGAAATAAAACTAAGTGAAAATAAAACTTCGAACATGCTAAAGTGAAACGGAGTAAAAAATAGCGATGCAAAAAAAAATTGAAAAGAAAGGCAAAAAAATTAGAAAGATATACACATAAGCTACGCAGGCGAAACACATAATTAAAAATAAAAGATAGAATGGTGAGGACGTGTGCAAGTAACAAATAGTGGATTTTAATTACTAGTACATTTCAAATAAAACCTTTCCATTGCACGTTTTCATTTGCCAGTTGCGTGCGCCGTGATAAGAAACTTTTTATGATTAAATTTGAGATTCTTCGCGCAGTGATATCAAATTATTTCGCGCCATATACATCTGCGATGTTAATGCATTCATATCCATGAATAATAAAAAGTCATCCTGCAGTTTGCCTCAGGAGAGAGAAACGTTGAGAAAGAGAGATAGCGATAGTTTTATGTCTGTATTGAATTTTACGACTTCAAATCGTTGAAAGTTGGACTTTATTTCTAATTAAATTAACGCAAGGGGGAGGAAAAAGTTGTGCACGTATTTGTTCTGGAGCTTTGGAAATCGAGCAAAACTTCGCCAGGAGCTTTAAATTTCTCCTGAATCTAATTCGATAAACTACTATTCCATATCAGACCAAATTTCGCCGAATGAAATGATCTTCTTCAAGGAATGTTATGGCATCGATTAATTCGTGCCAGAAGTCATAATTAATTAGATGGTCGTATAATGTATTCTGCATTGCACGATGAGCTTATAATTCAAATGCACGATGTTGAATCTCTCTCTCTCTCTCTCTCTCTCTCTCTCTTTCTCATTCTCTGGATATATCTGTCTGTCTATCTGTTTATCTCACTTTCTCTACTTCTCCCTTGCACTGTGCAAATTGCACTAACTCGCCACAGTTTCGTGCTCTAAATGCATAAACAAAATGTTTTCTTTCGTATAATTAAAAAGAAAGCATGTAAGCTATCTTATGAAGGGTCGACTAAAATGCCAACAACCAGGACCAACAAGAATAAACCGACGATAATGAAATACTGCATGCGATATATAAAACATATTTTGATGTTTAAGCTAAGAGAAATAAGAATTACAGTTTGCGCAAGATTGAATTCAAAGAGATTATTAAAGTAGTTTGTCAAGTTTAATTTAATCATTAAAAAATGACAATACATCTTAGTAATCAGTACTTCTCATGAAAAATGCATTACGATTAATGTGGTTAGATAAAGAGCAAAGAATAAATCAAAGGACGTAAAATAAAAGTAAAACAGTAAAATATTCTGAAGTAGTTAAAAATAATGCCAGTGCTTAGAAAAAACCAATAAGATCAAATAAATGCATTTTGTAAATACTGAAATGTATTTGAGATTATGATGTCTTTCTTTAAATCTTTATTAATTTTTCTTTTAACTGTAACAGACAGAAAGATCCGCAATAAATGAAAACTTTCATTTACAAACTTTTTATATTAGTAGATAAATAATTGATACTATTGAGCGTCAATAAAAAATGTCTATTATACTTTTTTAATCAAGAATTATTGGTTAAATAAACTACACTTTTATAAAAATTACTTGAAAGTGGTGTTATGTCAATTCCAATTGGTTGGTCCCAAGGGGCAACTGGTATAGTTAATTTTTACCGGATTGAATTGTCCTATATCTCTCTTTTCATTTCTCTTTATCTCTTGAAAAACAAGTTTTTATACTGAGCATTGTTTCCATAGCTCATATTTATTGAATTATTTCAACTATCAAATTGAAATTAAATTCCATGATAATAATCCTAAAATACATAATTAAATCTGTGATATAGAAGTAAAATGTATATTAACTTGTATAGGGTTTCTGTGTACAGTTATATTTTTTTCCTTTTTAACAAATTCTTTATTAACCAGAAGATTCAAAGCAAGATGAATGATCATATAATTAATGTAAAATAGTTACATAAACATAGCATAGCATTCAAATAATAGGATATTTTTGCTCGAGGACGTTGGCACACGAGTGAAAACTATAGTTTTATAGTTTTCACTATATATTTTAAAATATATATTTGTTTTTCAACTTTCCACTAATATATTGTTCTGAGTACTGAAATATAAATACAAAATTATATAAGGTCTTGACTTATCAAGCTGGAAATCAAAAGACTAAAAAAGAATCTTATTTACAATTTCTATTTTCAAATGCTATTACAAAGTTGGAAGATTAAAACTGCTTGAAATTATTTTCTGCTTTGAAAATGCTATAGTTGTAATAGTGAATTTAATGTAAAATCGGCATCTTGGTCTCGACATGCTCATCGACAGGAAATAAAGACGCGAAACTTTGACGCTAATTTCTAATAAGACATAGAGCAATTCGAGGAGTATTGATTTGGGCGTGGAGAAACGACAAAAACATAAATTAAGACGAACGATTCGAGTCAAGCGAGAGACACTTGTCAAAGGGAAAATCCCCGTTATTCACAAGGATGAACCGTTTTATTAAATAACAATCGGTTTGAGTAATGAAAGAGTCGCCCGCCCTTTCAAAGTCGAACGAGCGTTATGTCTTTTTTAACATTTGTTGTTTGCGGTTTTATTCGCTATCTCGTTTTTGTGTCATCTCTTTTATTCGTCGCCCGTTTTGCACTGTATGTACTAGAAGAGTTGATGAATCACTTACTTGAAAGATGAAAAAATTGTGTATTCGAGTAAAAATTGTTTGAAAGTTTTGATTGGTTCTATTGGCTTTTAATTGGTCGACTGAAGCTTTTTTACTTGTGCACATTTGTTGATAATTTCTTTACATTTTTTTTCAAGCACTTATGACGATGTTTTACGTAGCATCTATGATATATTGCTTATATATTAATTTTTACTATTACATTTTCGTAAAATAATTTCATCTTTTCTTCAAGAGATTGTAATTCTAAAAGACACTTAATTAATTTACTCTTTACTGTAATTATTATGAATTTAAATAAGATAAAACTATCTCATTTTATCTGGAGTATATACGTTAGAAATTTGATTCACATCCTTTATGTTCATATTCAGTGCAATTTTAAAATATTACTCGGCAACACAAGCATCAAAATAATCGAGAAAATGTTCAATCCAATGCACATTTTATTTGTGTCGAATGTAATGAAAATTTTATTTCTTTTTCTTTCCATTTTTCTTCTTTTTTGCTTCTTATAAAAATATACTTAATTACATTTGCCACCGCATTGTATGTCGCAGTACATAACTCGGTAACCCAAATATAAATAAAATGAAAAATAAATATACTTTGCAAGTGAATATTTGGATAGTATATATAACTAGATTTTGCATCATCAATAAAACACACCAACAATACCGAATTTAATTTTGCCAATTTGATTAATATTTGATATTGAAATAAAGAGAGAAACACAAAAATATAGCAAAAAGTTAGCTGTACATATACATATATTCGACTGAAAATTCTTTACTAATCCATCGAGGCATCAATTGAATTGTATGAAACCATGCATTTGATGTCATCACTGTCTTGCATTGCAATGTCCTCAATGCCTCTGGGTTGTGCATCATTCGACCGACGATATTAGCGAAGAATTCTCATTGTGAAATGCATTTCGGAACTTCCACGTGAAATAATTCTAAAAGTCTATAAAGTGAAATATAGTTTATTCTGACGCGGAATATTTGAAAGTGGTATAAAAGAAGAAGAAAGAAAAAAGAAAAAAAAAACGAAAACGAAGAAAAGAGCATTTTGGTACTGTTGCAAGGTGATAACTCAAAAAGAGAAGCTGAACTCGAAACTGTAGATTTACATGTATATTTCAGATGAGAAAGGAGAGTAAAAGAGGACTGCTTCGCGACGAGAATAATAATATATATGATAATGTTCGTAAGGCTTCTCATGAAGTGTAATTTGCGAGGGTATATATAATGTTGAAAATGGAGTACACCGTAAATACATAGAACACAGATACAAAAAACTAACCCTAACACGTACATTAATGCGCAAAAATTGTGTCAGAATCAGACGTTAAAACTATTAACAAATTATTCAAATAAAGTAAAAATGTTCAGTTTTATTCTCGCGTTTACGCCAGCGGATTCTTTTCATAACATTTTCTACAGTCTCGGGTATTTCCGCAAAAGCTTTTATTTACAAGGAAACATTGTATTTCAATTTACCGGAGCATATAAACGAAAAATTACAAGAACTGTGATTTTAACCCCGGAAAAATGAATAGTAATGTTGATTTAATTACACAGAAATGCAGAGAAAAATTCAAAAAACAAACAAACCACAAAAAAAACAATACTAAGAGACAGACACAGAGAAAAAGGAAGCGAAATCTTAAAATATGAAAAGAGCACAACATTTTGCCGTCTGTAAAAACACTTCTTATTTATTGATTATTAAATAATTACATTATAACTGTAATTATCGTAATAACAAGTTTTAACTTTTGTAGAACAAGTATAAATTAGCTATACTTATAAACGTTGAAATAAATTAATTGCAATTTTGAAATAAGTCAAGAACTTTAATCAGGTTTGCATGAAAAATAAAGATTTGCTCTTTAATATCAATTAAAAAGAATCTAAATACTAATGTAATCATTGTTATAAAGTTTTTCATTTCAAAGTAACAAAAACGCGAAAGAGAAAAAAAGGTCAAAGAATATTCTTAACTAAATTTTCGAAAACTTTGTTAAAGTGTAATACAATTTTTTTTGTTTTTAGATTTTTCATTCAGAATATTGAAGAAGTCGAGAAACAGTTCGCTGGTTCTTGAATGCAGACAAGCGTCAGGCAACGGCGGAGTTCAATGGTACAAGGAAAACGTCGTTATAAAATCATCACCAGCCGCTCCTTTCGTGCTCGTCCAAAATGACACTGGAAGTCTCAAAATCTTGAAAAGTGACGAGGATGAAGTATTCGGAAATTATTCTTGCAGTATAGATGGGAATGAGATGGCAAAGTACAGGGTTGTTCGTAAGTTCAATGGTTCATTTGAATTCAACTTTACCATCTCCCTTCTATTCATGTCATCCCACATCAGAAAGAATTAATTAACTATAAAAAAAGAAAATTGTATACAAACACTATATAAACACTATCAATTCTTGCAATTCTTTCTTTGATATAAACATTTCAACTCTTTTAATTATCTCTTTATTTAGTACAATTTATACATACATCTTCGATTTTCAACCAAGTAATTAAAAAACCTTTGATCTGATTTTGTTCACTTTGATATTATTTTTAATTGAAATATGGTTAAATATGGGAATTTATCAGTTTTGAACTTTTATTTACAGCTAAGCCAATTGTTATATTAAATCCAATGACGAGTGTGGTGGAAGGCGAAAAGTTACAATTAACTTGTAACTCAAACCTGGTGTCTGGCGCAAGGGTGCGTTGGTTGTTTGCTGGTAAACTTTACAACGGCACTGAAGGTCGTGTGAAATTTATTCGGGATGAAAAGGGCGTTAATGGCGCACAACTAACCGTTGAGGATATTGCGATGGAAGACAGGGGTGACATCAAATGCATGGTTTCATACAATTGGACTGACACCACGATGGCTGCCATCGAAGGACACACCTTCCTCAGGGTCAAAGACAAACTGGCCGCACTCTGGCCTTTCTTGGGTATTTGTGCTGAAGTCTTCGTCCTTTGTGCTATTATCCTTGTCTACGAAAAGAAACGCAATAAGGCTGAACTTGAGGAATCTGACACCGATCAGAGTCCAGACACGTGAGTCACTTCTAATATCCCTTGCATATTTATTTCAGATACATGAGAATATTGCATTTGAGTGAAATTACAGAAGAAAGAATACAAATAAAAGAAAATTCATATTAAATACAAATTTATTTATTAAGGTAGGAATATCATGAAACGACTTTTCTGAGAATTTTTTTTTTTTTAAATATATTTTTATATTTAAGTATTTTTATGTTCCACAAATTTCAGCCCTTCTAAACGTTTGATTACTGAGATAACAATTGCTAAACATAAGTAATTTAACCCTTCGAAACGCACGCTCCTGAGATCTACGAAAGCACGCGCGCTGTGCACTTTGTGCACAAGGCTATTTCTCGCCAATATTTTAATATTTTTAGTTAATTGTTTGTTCGAATGTTATTAAATAAATAATGGGATGTAAACATAAGATTATTTTACTAATTTTTACATAGAAATATCAATTTATTTATTAATTATTTATAAAAATTAAATGAGTAATTTCTTGATGAAAATCCGTTTTTATATAGTCAAAACTGAACAAAAATTCAATGGAAAATTATTCATATGAACCATCGGTAACAATGTCTTTACTAGTACAAAGCTCACCCGCGGCGCTACGCATTGCCCGTTCACAGGAACCACTTACATTCATTTTGCGATAACTTTTTTTCTAATCATTAAAATGACATAATATCTTCTGGAAAACATTCTTAATAAGATTCTTAAGGAATAGGAAAAACTATAATCAATATAATGTACAGAAAAAATTTTACAGCAGTTTTACGGCGGCTTGTGCACAAAATGCACGGCGCGCGTTCCGAAGGGTTAACATTGAGTATAGACAAATCAATGCCCTTTTTTATTAATATATTTGTGTTCTTAGGATTTTTATAAAAAACTAATATGTCATCATGTAGAAAAAAGACTTTCGAATGAAAAATTGACATGATTATTCCACCGACCAGTTTTTGAAATAAATGTAGTTGGAATTTCAAACTCATGATATATATTGACTATAAATGATAACATTTGATTTGAAATTCTAGTTAGATGTATACAAATATATAACAAAAATATAGATTTGAGGTACAATGGTGTTGTGTATGACACTTTTTAGTACATTTTACATTTAAAAAAGTGTAAAATCTTAAAAAATTATTGAAACTCCATATATGATACGCTACTTCACGACAGTCCTACTTTAAAATGAGTCAAACCATTCATAAAGAGTTATCAACATATATTTAAATTGAAAATATTAAATTTTTATTTCATGAAGAAGAAATAAAGGTACTTTCTTTTTGCTTATAATTAAGCACATTTATTTTAATTAAAAAAATAAAGAAACAATAATTAAAAGGCATTATTTAATTAAAGATATATATATACATTGACGAGTTAAATTATATTATTAATAAATATAATAATAGTATAAATATTGTTACAGTTATGTAACTTATGTATTGTTTTATATAATGCAGTTGTGTTGATTTTAAAACATAGTTACATAAATTTCTTTTCATAGGGTATGAACTGTTTGTTTCATTATTGCAAAGTATTCATTTTTTTCTGAAATGAGAGAAAGATTATAATCTTGTAGATTTTTATGTTGAATATTATTATATTGAATCATTCCTATTTATAACATAAATATAAAATACATTCATGCATATCTTCTATCACACAATTGATTGTTTTTTTAATTCTAAAAACTGATTTTATATATAACATTCATATTATTTTTATATTCTGAAACATTATTCCAAAACCATCAATCTCTGGAGGATAAAGAGTTAATTTTAAATTTGATCAAAGTCGTATGTAATTTTAAATGTCTTCTTCTAACTGATTGTAATTGCCATTTTGATTATTTAAAACTTCAATTATAGCTTACTTATATTATGATCGATTATTTTTAATGGTTGTAATTCGTTTTTTTTTTAACTAAAAATTACACATTTACCAGAAAAAGTGCTGAGGTGGATTTAAAAATATCGAAATAAAATAACAAAATATACTGAGTAAAATTAAACATAAAATTGAATCAAAGAAAAGATAAAGTTTGTATTTAAATGAATTATTTTTCATTATATATAAAATAATATAAAAACATGCATTTCATTTCCTTAATTTCCAATAATTTGATAATAAATAAAGTTTCAAGTATTTTGGTAAGACATCGAAATTAATTTCTTCTAATAGACCCAAGAAAACTACTTTATTAATTCTGAGTTAGAAGTTTGGTGTAAGAGTGGTTGTGCTTGAACATTCAGAAGATTTAAGTATTTAGCTGCTAACATGACAGCCTGAAATACTCAAATACACACAGCTTCGTAACTTTTTTAATAAATAATGCATAAACAACAGGGAAGTGATTTCTTCGACGTCACGAACTGCCTGTCTAGTAGATACTAGATTTATAATAATAGTCGTATTCGAAAATGTCTGAACAGTTGGAAAAACACATACATCGAAGTTAACAAGTATTTTTAAAACATCATTAAACTCAAGATGATAATACAGCGTTTTAATAAGCTTGTTGATTACAAAAGTTTCCTCCAAGTAAAACGATTTCAGCTTTAATAGCACATTTTGTAATTAAGTGGCACAATTAATATAGAATTTTTATTCATTAATGTACATCTATTTACATTTTGTTGTTACACGTTACATGTAAAATAAAACCGGTTTTTTAAAAGAAGAAATATTTTTTATTTTTAAATTTTATATTCTCCAATGTAAAATTTGATTGTGACATTAATTCTACAATATTGATTCACGATAACAATTCGAGCACAAATCGATGACGTGCAAAAGAGAAAAAAAGAGAGAAAAAAGTCTCATGCGTCTTTGCGCGAACTCGCGTTACCCATGCGGTCGGAACGAATAATTCTTATTGATCATAGAACCGAACACACGCAAACGGTTACGACTACATTATCACACCTTCACCAATTCGATTATTCACGACATACTCTCACAACTCTTTTCATCGATCGATTTAGCTTGACATTAATTTTTCCTAATTACTTGAAGATGCATTATACAAATTAACAATTTTTCGTTTCTTTTTCTTCTGATTTTTGGTTCCATCTTGTGTAACTTAATTTATAATTTTTTATTTCAACTTTCTTTAATAATAGAAATTAATGTCAACGTAACCAATTGTTCGAAATGTATTAAATTTCGAACCATTAAATGGGAAACCATTCATTAAATGGGAAACAGGTATTAATAAATAAATAAAATTGTACGAAGCCAGGATCAAACGTGTGCAAACTTTCTATGACTTATTTTAAATTCATATTAGATATATACACTTCTCATCGGCAATCCTGTTTCGTGTAAAAGCTAGTTAAAGCAAAAATAACATTTGCACTCAAATAATATCGATTGAAACTTTAAATGCATTTTGTTGATACCAACCTTTTTAATCTGCTTTGACAAAGCTTCCAGTCTTCAATAATCATCTGAATTTCATAAAATTCATTCCTTTCTTGATCGCATTCGAATTTTTTATCATACAGCAGACAAACTTGAGTTTTATTTTCGAGATAAAAATTTTTTTAAGTTTTGCGTTGTTTTATTTATTTCACTTTTTTAAATTGAAATGTTACAAAATGTCCAACAATGTCATGAAAATTGAAACCGCAATTTTTTAAAAATCTGTAATATTTTGAAGCAGATTTCAGTGGAAAGTTTGTGACAAATCATGAAATGTTTATCTATGACGTCAATACAGAACTGCGGGTTACCTGCAATCCAGACAACATTTTCAATTTACTTCAACTATTCGTGTAACTTATGATGACGTATAATGATATTAAAAATTGTAGAAGAGAGACATGCGTATGTGCATTTGCATACAACCTTTATTTACTAGACAACTTTTTAATTTTTATTCTTCACTCTGCCATCTCACAATTAATCTAGTACATTTGACCCATTTTTGTTAAAAAATTGCATTCAATATAAATCCACTTAATCATTTTGATCATATAATATAAAATTATCATATAATGAAGTTTACTAATATGAAGATGTATAGTTTCAAATGAAATTTTCACTTAGATTAAACTTGATATAATGATCAATTTTTGTCACGAGAATAAATTATGTGTATACATTCTTTTATATTTTTACTCTTTTATAAAAAAAGTAATATTAAAAATGATAAAAATATAATACAATTTATCGTTTTAACCGATTAAATAATGTATTAATTTGAAAAATTATTCATATTCAATTTATGATTAATATTTCATGTGAATCAAATATTTTAATATCAATATGAGTTGATTGAAAAAAAAAGTAAAGAGAATCTCATAAAAGTTTATATTGTGTTAAACTTATGCCGGAAATGAAAAAAATCATTTATCATATTTCTGTATAGATTAATTAATCAACGGAAAGCAACATTTTAACATTAAAAAATACAGTTTTAATTTTATTAAGTGCTTCAATGATATGATATATTTATATTTTCTTGTAAAACTGCGATCATTTCAGTCTATAAATAATAAAAATCATTGATTTCAAAGACACAAAATACTTCATTCTGACAATATAATTTATTTTCATTCTGACATAACATCAAATTCTAGAATTAGCCATGATCTACCCTAATTGAATTGAATAATGAATAATTTGATAATATTGAACGATGTATTTCATATTATTTAGACAGAAAAGCAAGTCGTTAATATTCTCATTTAGATTTAAAACGCGATCGTGAATTATTCACAAGCCCAATTGAATTCGCACAAATTTGTGATTTCAATGAACCATTCGTAATTCAGTCTTGTCACAAATTATTAAATATAAACTAATGAAGTGGCACTGCTCGAAAAATTAAATTGTACTTACTTTAAATCAGAACTTGATTTAATCTGTAATTCTTGTCTTAAATGAAAAGAATTAGCGTCAAGTAAATCAAATGACTCATACAATACATTTACAGATCTGAATATAATGATTTTAGTCGAAGAACAACATTTTTAAGAATTATATTTTAACGAAATATTAATGTACACACATAAACCTATATAAAATAAGCAGCATTAATATATGCAGTGAAATAATTTGTTAAAAAAATATTTTAATGAAGCAAACTGTTTTCTTATAATTACAGAAAACCAACGCAGAATAAAGATTCCGACGTGAGGCAAAGGAAGTAATATCTAAGCTAATGAGCAGCGACGCAAGAGTGGATCAAAACGAAAAATAAAACAGACAAACATTCGATGGAGATAATGCGTAAAATAGCGCGAATACTCAGAATCGATAGTGGCGCCACCATCGACGACACTGCGCATGCGCGCCATAGTTCTCCACAATTCCGCCTGTTATTGGAATATGATCGGCAATTTGGAGCCGATTAACATTCGGTGAGAATGATCGATTTACGTCGCGAATTATTAATAGAAAAACGCACGCAGGCAAGAGCCACTGCGTTTAAAATAATAATAAAAGACGCCATTGTTGTTATTATTTTAAACCAAACCGGTCACAATTGCAAAATTGCAAGAACATTTTCTCGGCAATTCAAGCGACATGCATTATCAATGATTTCCTGGGATGTATTCATGAATAATTACGTTACTGAATGGAGACATAGAACCGTGATTGATAAATTCGATTGTTTTATATATTTTTTTGATTGACTGTTTTCATTGCTGATGAGTTGTTTATGTTTGTTTTTGTCTTGAATTAATAATAATCAATTCTGGTGTTTTATGTTTCAATTTCAATAGAAGAAAGCAGAAAGAAAGAAATAAAAACACATTTTTCAAAATCAATCCCACAGAATTTTTTGTCTCAAAGCACGAAACAAATAATCACCACGATCGCGTGAATCGCTATCAACTCAAATCATGAACTCAAAAGATACAGGATTCATTGATGAATGATACAATGTTATCGTCATTTACAACCATTAATAATTACATACATGTGATTAACAAATAAGCTATTGTTATTATGATTTTTTGGAGTATTACCGACTATGATACAACTGTTATAATTACTAAGAATAAGGCCACTCGTAAGATTATCATCAATCGAGCAGCATCCAGCGATGCTTCATTGGTTCTCTTGTTTCATCGGGAGATCGCTTCAATTTTTTATATTCTTGAATTTTGAAGGTTACTCTTCAAGGTAGATGGCGTTGTAAAAAAAAATAAACAATTTATGAAGTATTATGTGCTCATACTACAAATGATTAACACTTCCGATTCATCGAGTACATGTCAATTCTAATATCATTTTTAAACATGTATAAAATAACTTTACTTATTATGAAATTTATTATAAATACATTAATTAATGTAGACGAGTATTTTCAATTTAGTTTGTAGAAGATAAAAATTGAGTATTGCTAATTCTTATTGTCTAACTGACCATTTTATCTAGTCATTGAAAATACTGTAAATATCAACATATCAATTTACTTGAATTCAAACTAAAAGCCATAATTGCCCGTCGAAGTTTCGCTTCAGAAACTTTCGGACAAATCGAATCGAATATTGCATTACCAAACCATGTTGTGCTGTATAAGCTTCTTTATATGTTAAAATATTATTGTAGTTTCAAAATATTTTGCTGGTTCAATCTCGTTTGTGTAATGTCTATGCGTAGGAAGCTTCGATATATACAAATCTTGTGCTACTTAAAAGGCTATTATTAATATGAGATTCAAAGATTTATGTTCTGTTTGTTTTCGAACCAGTAAAGTATTTTACTACATAGATTTATTTTGTTTTAAACGCCATCAAGTTGTTCAAAATTCTCAATTAATCGACAGTATATATTCATTTTAACCTTTGAAATTCAATGATTTGAATGTGTAAGCAATTTTGATATATACTCATTATTAATGATTTTACAGTTATTATCTGTGAAAATTTAACTCCATATTCAAACAACCAAATTTTGCCGTCAAACGACGCTTTAAATCAAATATTTGTTTGAACTTTTTTAACAATCTTTTTTATTATATCCGTTTTATATTCAAGAAGTCAGCAATAAAAGAGATATCATTTCTCACTTTAAAGTTACCGAGATTTAATATCAATTGCATTGACATCTTGACGAAAATCATATAACCGCGTGTTAGAAAAATAAAAAAAATATTATAGAAGATGTACATTCTGTAAGACACACATTTTATGATTATATTATATAATAAATTTGTCTTGCTTATGTAAGGTTGCAATAAACAAAATGTCCCATAAATATTCATTCTGTCTTTCTGAAGAATATCATTAATCTTTCGGAACAAGTTACAAGCTGCTGGCTTGCAAAGAATCCTTTTTATTTATATATATAATATTTTTTGTAAGCTACGTGTGTTGTAATAGCGTCAATTTTGAATTAATCTATGAATATTTGCTTTGAAAAAAGATAGTTGCTATATGAATAGCCTCATGACGGTACTCTCATCACTGCGTAAGAGACCTTTCTAGTCCAGAATGTTAGATGTCGATCTCCCGAAGACACTGCAGAATCTTGAAAAATCTTAACATGCCTTCGAAGGTCTTTTAAAGAAGAATAAATAATATTGACACGTTACATAATTGTTTATTCATTTGTACCCTTAACCATTGAAATCCTTTCAGAAAACTGATTATTCAAATACAATAATATTTAATATAAATAATATATTTCCAAATCAGTAATTTAATGTTTAACTGTATTTAATGAAAAAGATATTTTGATTAAATATAAATACATAGTATGAAAGTAAAATTATTGACGGATTCCCGAACAGAAGGATCCTTGTGGTGAAATCCGGGCAATAATTATTTATATGTGACCGATTTTGATTTGTTTTATGTTTATATAATGTAAATATTGTATAATTATTGTAATAATGAATTCATATATAAATAGTTAGCAAATGTGTGCTACATTGGATGCAATTCAACATATGCAACGCGCATTATCCTTCTATTTTGTACACGGAACCAAAAATCTAACTGATACAGTAGATAAACTGTAACGTTAAAGTAGAGATGATATTAAGCTAATATTACATTGACTTTCTTACAATATTGGTAAGAAATTCTTACTTTCAAAGCTTGTCTTATTTGTATACTTAAATCGCGCCGCAATAATACAAATAAAGCACAAGCTTATGATATATTAGTAGCGACGCTATACGGCGATTGTATGTAATGCTTCT